>PVKE010018585.1:0-29357 GCA_004027555.1 Craseonycteris thonglongyai | reverse complement strand
GAAAATGATTCTTTACAACCACATTCACAAGAATACAATATGGAGGCCCTATGCTAATTTACTATTAAAAATAACACATTTCTTCCTTGCAGACCTAAAAGTTGTCGTTTGGTTAATGTGTATTTGCTCTTTGAAAAGGCTTTAAGGGGAACCAGTTTTCATTAATCAGATTACTTGATGAGATTGGAATCAGAGCAATCAGGTTTTTGTTTTTGTTTTGTTCTACACAAAAGTAGACCAGTATAATTAACCTCTGGTAAAACTCATTGAGTAAAACTCAGTGACCAGTCTTGTTTTGTGTGTATGTGACCTCCCACCTATTCAAACAAATTTGAGATACAACAATCTGTAAATATTTCTGCATGTTCTCTAAAAGACAAGGATTTAAACAATAGTTCACTAATTAAAATAAATTGGGTGAACCTTAATTAGCCAGCCATCAAATATAGACACTCATCTGTACTGTATCCTCCCTTTTGTTAAAACTGTTTTGTCTTAAATCATAATACATTTATTTTCAACTTGGATTAAAACATTTCTTGCCTTCTTGAGCTTATAATAAATTAGTCATATTGCCCAGCTTAGGTTTACCTCCTCATAGCATCACTCACCTGCTGGTGATCTGTCTGGTTTCTTCAGTATAGTTAGTGTCACAGAGGATAACTGACCAGATGTCCACGGTCTGAGAACACCCTGACCACATACAGGTTGAGTTCAGCCACCTTCCAATTAAGTTTCTAGAGATGTTAAAACTGAACAATTTAGGCTAAGTTTTTTGAGCTTGCATTCATTCTGTGCTTTAAAAAATGCATTGTAGATGAGCTGTATGAATGTTATAAAACATTTTTTCTAAAGTGTACGGAACAAAAAATCCACTTGAGATTTGTTGTGTATATTTTCTTTGGGCTGGGACTTCATTCAGGTTTTCAGGTTTGAGTTTGCACTGATTTTTAGTTTATCAAAGGAACCCCCAGGTGACTGACTACTTTTAAAGATAATTGTATTGCACTATAATGCTTGTACATGGTTCAGAAAACCAACAGAAGTGTTTAGTGATCAATGTCTTCTTTCTGTCCCTGTTCTTCCTCTCCAGGAGTTGCTACTGTTAACAATTAACTCTTCAAGTGGTTTGTTTTTTTTTGTGGGGAGTTAGACAATGTAAGCATACTCATATATGTCTAGATCTTTTTTATATATATGATAGTATATCATATGTTCTGAAGCTTGCTGTTTTCAATCAGTATATTTAGAAACATTTGAAGCATAGGAGACAGCACTCTTACATTTTAACATGTAGTTTTTAGTATATGTGCTGCCGAACGGAGCATAACATGTAGTTTTTAAAAGTACATTTCAGGTAAACCAAAGCTGAGACATAAATGTGTTTTTCATTGTATCAGATTTTTAAATTCCTATTTTAAAAATGCAGTTTGAGAGTTTCACAGTTGATCTATTTCTTCTCCTCAACCATCCCAAGTAGATCAGTTGTCAACAGATTTAAGCATTTTTAGGAATAATGGGAAACAGTTTGGCTAACTGGCTGTGCCATAACTTCTCTTGTGGCTGTTCCACCCCCGATACATCTCCTAGAGAAACTTTACGCATGTTACCAGGAGATGGTAAAAATATTATAACCGTATCATTTGAAATAAGGGGAAAAGGGGGGAAAAAAGGAAAGATCCCCAAATGTCCATCAGTAGTACACTGAATAAATATTGTGATAAATTCCTACAATGGAATTCCACAGGAATCAAACTGAATGACAGCTACAGATGTGAACATGGATGAATCTCAGTGGTCAAAAAGCAAGTCACAGAAGACTATATCCACTATGGTTCCATTTCTATGAAGGTCAAAACCAGGCTGTTGATTCAATATTTGGGCAATGAAAGAAAAGCAAGGAAATGAATAACGCACAATTCGATGTAACTCTGAATTGGAGGGATGGAAGGAGATGAGACCAAGGAGCTTTCCGAGGAACTGGTGGTAACACTGTTGCTAAAGATGGGTGGGCAGTTCCTTTTTAAAGTGTATGTTTACGTGCTTTTGTATGTATGATATTTCTTAATAAAATTTAAAGTTTAAAAAAGGGAAAGGTTTTGGTGTAGGTAGTTCCTACAGTAAAATAGATGTATAAATGATGTATTTCATAAAACCCTCCTACAGTGTGTGGCAGATTTAAAAGGTCGTTTCTTGAGTGCCAAATTTAGGGTCTTAATTGTAGTTCTCTAAAAGCTAGAAATAAGACCTGAATGTATGTTTTTTTTCTGTGATGTCTTATTTTTATCTGGACATAATTTTCATCTGGGTGTCAGCAGGGAGCTGGTGCTTTTGTCGTCCTGTCCGAGAACCTTCCAAGGATGCTTTTTCTCTCAGGTTTCTGCCATTCCAGGAAGGCAACCTGACCCATTGTCAGCACAGTGCTTCTTTCTAACTTAGATTGTCACCTCAGAGAAACTGCTTTTTGGCCTTTTTCTACTCTTAGTAGGGGTACCATGAAGTGTTCCACGTTTATCAGCTAGCAATGGCCCTCTGACCTCCAGACATGTTCCATGGGGGAGATTTGAAATTCCTCTGTGTGCGCTAAGGACCTAGCTGTGAGTTCATTCACAACGCACCTGTGTTTGATGCAGTATAGCATTGTACACTTGAAGCCTATACAATTCTATTAACCAATGTCGCCCCAATACATTTAAGACAGTTGGAAAAAAACATTCCCGAGTGCTGCTACAAGCTAGGTGCTCTTCCCTGAAGGACTTTAGTTCTGAGGGGTGAGGAGGGGGATGAGTGGTAGGAGTTACTACCGGTCACCCCACCGTAAATTATTAACAGGTGAAAGACCAAGAAGTCTAGGTCTTTCCATATTTTAACCTAAATATGTGCTGAAACTATGTGATAACCTTCTTGTACTTGATTTAATTTCAGTGTGTTATAAAATCTTAAAATGACAAACTTTCAGTGGATTTGCACCTTAAATTAGTTTCCACAGTCTGCATGAAGTGAAAACTATAATAAAAATTACTCTTGGAGTGCTTCAAGTTTTCATTTAATCTGCAGCCTAAGGCTATTCCTGTTTATTATAGAAAGTGCTTTTATAATGTTTTCTTGATTTCAGCCTGTGTTTAACAACTTGGAATGGGTATTGAATTTGACCAGTAGCCTTGTGAGAATTAAATCTCTGCCCATGTTGATCTTTTTGTAATTAACCACTAGGCAACCAACACTTTTGTATGTTCTGCTTCTAGGGTAGTGTAAGCTTGCCTCGCAACAGTCGTTTTCTTCAAATTTATTCTACCATGTTAACTAAAAAACTACCCAAAGTTATTCTTTTTCACAAATGATGGTTTCAGGCCATTAACCTAACCAACCCTGAGCCCCTGTCTAAATTGTCCTTAATATTTCAAAACAAAACTGAAAATACCTCAAGGAGGTGGCACTTGGGACTTGACCCCTGCCATCAGTCACAGTCTTCTGGCATTGGAGTACTGGATAAACCCTGTGAAAGTGGCTTGCTTTAGTTGCCATATTGTCCATAAGTGACTTAGATGCTGAGCTCAGCCAGGGCTCGAGCGGATGGCAGAGTACAGAGCCTGCCTTTGGATTTAGTTCCCAAACCAGTCATCTCATCAGGATGACATTTTAATTTAAAAATGTAAGAAGTGGCTTTAAAAAAGGCCCGTGGATATGGAGCAAGTTGCAGTTTCAGGTCTCAGGTTCACTCATTCCATGAGTGAAATGGTACGTACCACTTGCGCACTCATCATTTAAAACATTTGCTGCTCTTTGGACAGTTGGCTAAGATAAGGTCCCTGTGTGTCCCTTCCCCAACTGGCATCAAAGTTGAGCTGTACAGAATTTGGAGATGAGGGAACAGGCCTATTTAATGTGCTGGGAAAGACAGTAAGACATTGCACTTGCCCAGAATTCCTTAAGGATTAGGAGTAAGGAGTATGTTACAGTGGGTAAGTGGTACCAGGCTTCCAAAGTACAAGCAGTCAAGAAATTAAGAGTTAATGCAGAGGGTTTTAGATAGTGTGGTAGGGCAACCTAGCACAGGATGTGATGACCACACCATTGAGCTAGGTGGTGATGGCAAAGTTGTATGTTAAAAGTCTATGTCATGCCATTTTATAGTTGTAAGTGTATAAGTAAGAAGTGATGATCTGAGGTGCTTTTTAAAACAGAGCACTTATTGAACCTGTGTGCCAGGTGGGTCTCAGGCTCCCCGCTCCTTTAGCTCACCCTGCCCTTAGAGAGCTGACAGCAATAGTCCCTGGCCACTTGTGCTGATAGTCTCAGCAGTGCGGACCTGCCTGATCAGGATGGGGAGCAACTCCACAAACTAAACATGCCCTGGTATCATATCTTACAACTTTGTCACAGTTCTGTGTCCAAATGCTTTGAACTTATTCCTCCCAACCAAGAGAAGTTGGAAACAAAATTTTCTGAACTATACACGATGTTAGCAAACTGGTGCATGTATCCAGGCTTCATTGTTTCCAAACTATGGATTCCAGTTTTTCATTTCTGGGATTTTTTTAATATGTCATTTTTGCAGCATCGCTGTTTAACAGGGCCTCGGTTAGAGGTGGTGTGTGGTCTGTCACTTCAGAGCTTCCGTTTTCCTTCAGAATGAGTTCTACTTCCTCAAAGTCCTGCAGTCTTAGAATGCCTTTGTCCTTGATGTGAAAAGAAATCATATAATGGTTTATAAATACCATGTGAAGTTATTAAGAGATAAAGGCTTAATAACATTGGCTAGCCTCTTGGGGTTTTGGCCTAATGAGATTTCTGTATTGTTTTCTCTTGTCTATCTGAAAACTAAGCAGTTGAGAATTTTGGCTTTCATCCCCCTCCCCACTGCCCCTCTCCCTCTCTCCCTCATTTTCTGTTCATGCACTGTTCTCTCCTTCCCTCCCTTTTGTTGCAGAGACCAAAGAGGAAAATAGTCCTAATTTAACACTGCTCAAGAACCTTTAGGTCAGGGCTTTTTTTTTTTTTTCATTTTTAAGTTAACTAGAAAGTATGATCGTCCTGCCACTCACTGTTAGTATATACAAAGGATATACTGGATATACACCAGTAAGAATTGCTCAAGGCATTTTGAAAGCCTTTGTTTAAAAATGCACATGGGGAAGCTGGGATGGCTCAGCGGGTTAAGCTCTCGCTTTGCAGTCCTGGGGACTGAGGATCGAATCCTGGCCCTGGCCAGTGTGGACCCATATACTGAACTGGGGTGTGTTTCCCATGCAGGAGGGCCCCCAGTTTGGTTCTTGCCCCCCAGTTTGGCCCCTGGCTCGAGGGGGCATGCCTCCCATGCTGGAGGACCCCAGCCCAGTTCCTGCCCTGTGCAGCGCTTGCCCACCTGTGTGGAACAAAACCATGTAGAAAACTGATGAAGTTCAACTATGGAGACTGCTCTGGGCCCTCCCCTTGTCAAAAACAATAAAATCTTTAAAAAAAAAAAATGCACAAAGAAATGAGATTTTTTTTCTTTTATACTTGATCTTAGCCAAAAGGCTGAGAAGGGATTGAGATTTTTTTTTTTCCTGATAACATTAAAAATTGAGATCTGTTTTTTGAGTCTCAAATAATTGATAATGATTGATAATATTTAAAAATGTGAAAACGAGTATTTTCTGACATTGCAAAGCAGGCTGTTGCTAAGCAGATAAGGGATGGATTTGTATTTTATTTCCTGGGGACTGCCCAGGGATTGGAGGGGCTCTATGTATCTAGAATCTTGAATTTGAGCATTAGTTGTAATTCAGAGAATTTTAAAGGGTTTATAAATTAAGTGCAAATTTGCAAAAGCACTGGATTGAGAATTACCTTGCTGCCATGTCTGACTATCCTGCAGCCAAAATTCCCAATGTTTTGAATTTTGTGTACTAGAAATGGGGAAGTTAAATGACTGGCTTCTCAGTACATATGAGTACCACCTGCTTAGAGCCCAGTCTGCATGTAGACACTTGTAAACCTGACCTTTTTGAGCAGCGAGTTTGGTGGCTTTCTGATCTCCACTTGCTCTAGGTTAATCTCCAGTTCAGAGCAACTCACTGTTGGCAGATTTGGTAACTTGGCTCTTGTCTGTTTAGTTCATCGTAAATGAACTCATTCTCTTTGGGGCTCTGAATTCTGACTTTGAACACCAGCTCTAGATCACCTACCAATTTACCGTATTTTCCGGCGTATAAGACAACCCCCTAATTTTACAGTTAAAACATAGGTTTAGGCCTATATTCGCTGTATAACACTACCCCCCACTTCCGAGGCTGTAGTTTTATACAGCGAATATAGGCCTAAACCTATGTTTTAACTGTAAAATTAGGGGGTCGTCTTATACGCTGGAAAATACAGTATTTGTAAAAGAAACAAGAGGCCCATTTTAAAGGCCTTTTATTGCATCCAGTTATTACATCGTAGATAATCCCAAGGGCTGAATAATACACAGCTTGTATTGGCACATAAAATCTCTTCATTACCGGAGGCTTCTCTTGGAGTGCTCCACAGGCCCTGGGGTGCATGCCACCCTTATACCCACTGCAAACAAAAAGCTTGTGGTTTGGAGCCAGGCTAGGATTTAAAATATGCAATGCATATTTAAATGCATCACCCTTGGGCAACACTTAGAAGTCATTTGCACACTGTTGGGTGTTTGAAAAGCTTAAAGGGAATGAGGCTCTGTCTTTGAGAAGCCATTGTGCAGAGGCACATCATCACCGCCACATCCCAATGGGGCTTCAAGGTGAAAGGCCCTACGAAATAGGCTCATTCTATCATTGGGGGCCGTGGAGAAGAGGGAGTCTTCAAATTGATGGTCCTAAGAAGGAACAGTAGTGACTGAAGGTAGAGGAAACTAAATGGTGAGCATGGCCTTGCAACATGGCCGAGGGGCTGTCCTCACCTAGACAGGTGCCATCAGGTTTGGCATCACTTGGCTCAGGTGGCAACTGTGGATTTGCGCTTTCTTGTTTATATTCATCTGAAAGAATTAGAACAGGAAAGAGCAGAGAAACTGCTTCCTCGGTTTTACGCTTTGCCAGATAAACAGGGACAATGATGCTCTATCTCCACTTCCTATTCTGCAGCCTCTCCTCCAGGAAAGAAAGTCACGAAAAAGGCAGTAATTACTTTCAAACTTGAAGAGTAATTTTCATTAATCACCACCCAAATCATGAAAAGGAGCTGAGACGCTATTTTTAAGTGGTGCGTTATCTGGGGAAGAAATATTTATAATCTGTGTGCTTACGTTTCTACTTAAATATTTTCGGCACCAAGCACTTTGTGTCTCATTCTCTAGCAGAGCTGCACTGGCAGAAGAGTGTGAGAAGTTTCCAGAAGGAGGGGGAAGGCCTCTGCAGAGTGCGATCTCCACTCTACAGGAGGTTGAGACTTGTGCAGCAAGCACTGTGCTAGACACACACCCCCCCACCCCCATACACACACACATACAAACTTCACCCCCCAGCCGTCTCAGTCCTGGAGTTTTCAAGATCGGATACTCATCAAGTGACCTCGTGTAAATGTGAAATGACTGTCATGGCCATGGTGAGGGTGTGAAACAACATGAAAGGATGGGGTTGGGGGAGCCTAGGAAGGCATCCTTGAAAGCTGGGCATTTGAGCTGACATCAGAAGGACGTCTAGTCAATGTAACTGATCCAAAGAGGAGAGAGGAGAGCTTTCCAGGGTCCAGAGAGCACTGTGTGGGGAGGGAGAGGGGCACTTTTGATGAAAGGCCATCCAGTATTGGCGGGAGCCACAGTGAGGAGGCAGGTGACCTGTCTGTCCCTATGGTAACCACTGACACGAGATGCTCCAGGTGTAAAGCACACACTGAGTTTTGATATGGGTGTAGTAAATATATACCACCTGTTTTTACTTTTAATGTGGCTGCTAGAAAAATTATTACTTACGTTGTTTATATGATATTGGACAGCCCTGGTCTAGGTGAAAGGTTTTGGTCTTGATTCAAGAACAGTCCCAAGCCATTAAGACAGTTTTCAGCAAGAGGCTGTCATAATCTGGCTTGCATTTTGGATCCTTTGGTTTGTATATTTGTTTTTTAACAAACACCTCACTGTCCTCAAAAAACCCACAAAACTATGGGGTGCACACATTCCCATTTTTGGTAAGAAAATTGAGGCTGAAAACTTGCTCAATTTGCTCCACTTACTAGTGGCAGGATGTGGGTGTGACCAGAACCAGCTGTGTAATGAGTGGAGCCCAGTGCAAAAGGAAGAGGCAAAATGGCTTTCCACAAGCCACGTCCAAAACCCAGGCAGATGGGCCACCCCCAAACAATTGCAGTCTCCCCACCTAAATGTGCTAGTACCTGGGTCGGGGGCGGGAGGTCCCTGTCTCTTCCCTGCCCACCTCAGCTCATGTCTTGCCTTGCCACCTCAATTGCCCCTGCCAGGGGTCGAAAGTGACAGAATGAGGGACTGGTGGAGGGTGACTGCAGTCGTGGGGTGGGGCGGGACAATGGGCTGGGAGTGGGACTACACGCCACTTCACTTATAAAACAAAATTATTAAACATTTCCAAGACAGACCAGTCCTAAGTGTGGGGCCGGGCCCTGCACCGCTGCTCTCTGACCGAAGGCCCATGAAGCTGGTCCTGCTTAGGGACCCAGGGATGCTTTTTCCACACTGGGTTGTGCCCCCGCCCGCCCCGAAATGAGATGCTTCGGCCCAGCTCAGCCCCTCCCAGGACGCAGGCCCCGGGCTCTCGTCGTCGCCCTTACATTCGGCCTGGGGAAGAAGCTCAGCGCGGGCGCCCTCAGGCAGCCCCTGCAGTGGCTGGGCACCAGCCCCATGGAGACCCCATACCTGACCGGGGCCGCCTGCTCCACCCCTTCACTAACGCGACACGGAGCGTGAGAATTGCCCGCAGCCTGCCCCCCACGTTTTAAAGCATTTTATTCTCCGTTTAAGCTGTCAGATGAGGCCACCCTGTGGGTGCACAGGGCCCCAAAGAGGTTGGGAAGCAGGCCCTCTGAAGTCAGGGCGACTTGGGTCTGAATTTTTTTTCTGTGCTGCTCAACAGCCTCAGTTTTCTGATCTGTAAGTGGGATTAATGACTCTCCGCAAGAAGCAAATGAGAAAATGCACAGAAAGCACGCCCTCTCCTGGCAGGTTGTGAACACCGGTGACGCCGCTGTAAAACTTGTTGAAGCTCTTGGTACTTGCTTCCCCCCTCCCATGGACCCTGGGCCTCTCGACTCCACCACCAGCAGGAAGTGGGGTGGGGAGGGGCCCTGCAGCTGCAGCATCACTCCTGTCCTTCCCCAGGTCCCTCCCCAGTCTGTCCTGAGGCCCTGTTGGAAACAGTTCCTGCCAGCTTCTCCCTCATGTCCTGTTGGGTTCAGCCATGGGTCAGCTCGGGTCTGACCGGTCAGTAACCCCTCTCACAGGTATGTGTGGACTCCCAATCAAATAAAAGGCACTTCCTAAGGCCTTGGTGACTCTACCCTCAGTGAATCATGTCCTGCTCATTGGCTAGGTGAGATAGGGCAGGCTCTGGCCTATTTTATAGGTAAACTAAGCTCAGGCGTGTGACATGCCTTGTACAGGACATAGCAAGCGAAGGGACTGGAATTCAAGGCTTCCTCCTCCCTCCTCAGACCCTGTGCACTGGGGGACCCTCAGGCTAATAGAGTCACCCAATGGGGTGGTGCCCCTGGGAGTAGAGGCTGGGGGTGCTGCCCTGGGCCCCCAGCCACAACTCACTTGGGGGTCAGCCCTCTTTGGAAAAGGTTAGCAGCTACTACCTCAGGGATGAGAAAAGCCAAATGCTTGGTAGCTCATATTATACGGGCTTCCCCTTCTCCCCAGTTTTCCCTGTCTTTCCTCAGCCCCTTCCTCAGCCCCTGTGCAGGACGAGGAAGAGGAAGCCCCTGCCTGTACCTAGGGAGACGCTGCCAGGGCGAAGATCCCGGATCCCATGATTCCAAACATCAAAATGGAGGAGGCAGGGCCTGCAGCAGGCAGTGAAGATGGGGCAGGGCGGGCAAAGTCCTGGGCAGGTCTGCTGCCTCAAAGGCAGTAGGAACCCACATGTTCAGGGTGACTCACGTTTCACTGAAACCCTCCAGTGACAGAAGACGGGGCATTAGGGTGGGCCCCAGAATCATAAAGCTGGAGGGAACCACACAGATCATAGCTCACAGGTCCTTTGGATTACCTGGGAAGCTTTAAAAACTGGGTGCCTGGGCCCCACTCTCTGAAGAGTCTGACTTTGCTGGTCTGGGCTGCGGTGAGGGCCCTGGAATTTTTAAAAGGTCCCCAGCTGATTTTAATGTGTGTCGATGATTGAGAACCACTGATTGGGCCAAACTGCTTAAGGTGCAAATGAGGAAACAGGCCCAAGGGAGGGGAATGCTCACCTACCGTCATAGGGGCAGCCAGGGACAGGCTTGGGTGAGGTCTGGGCTACTGGCTGCCAGCCTGTGCTGTCTCCCCAGCATGCCAGGGTGCCCTTTTGCGGAGAACGGAGGAAGGAGGGCCGGGCGGAAGAGGAAGCAGCAGGCATCTCTCTGGCCTGACCTCCAGAGGCTGGGAAAGAAAATGCACTTTGGCCAACCCTGCTGTGAGGCTGTGGTTGCTGCAAGCAGCCATTCTGTTCCTCTTCTCCTGGGCGGATGGGCCCTTGAGGAGCTGAGGGACGGGTTATAAAGAAGAGGCCACTTCACTCACCTTCTCTGTGCATTTATTCAATCACTCCTCATTCACTTCTCATTCATGCATTCGCTCAACAATATCCACTTCTTGTTTGGGGAACCGTCTTTATTTTAAAAATAAAATTTTTTTAATCAACATTACATGCTCTAGTTTAAAAAGTCCAATGGTGCTAAAAATCAGGATTCATTAGCAAGGAGGAAGCAAAAGGTTTGTTGGGAAGACAGCAACATAGGCCTCAGTGTGGACCTTTTTTATTCATTGAGCTGGGCACTGAGCGGGCTCTTTTACTTATGTGTGTGTGTGTGTATGTGTGTGTGTGTACACATTGCGCACACACTTCCGCACCCCCTGAACCATTTGAGAGTAAGTACACATCACATCATGCTCCTTCATCCCTAAAGACTTCAGGCTGTATTTCCTAGTATCAAGGGTATTCTCTTACATATCCAAGACACACGGATCAAAATCAGGAAATCTAACATTAATATGATGCCATTAGCTAAACCACAGTCGGTACTCAAATTTTATCAACCCAACAATATCCTTTTTAGCTTTTCCCCCTCCCTCCCTGGCCTAGGGTGCAATTCAGGATCATGCATTGCATTTAATTTTCATGTCTCATAAATTTCTTTAGCCCAGAAGAGTTCTTCAGCCTTTCTCTGTCTTTCACATTGGCATTTCTGAAACTTCTAAGACAGTAATTCTGTTGCTTGCCCCTTGCTTGGTGTCTGATGTTTCCTCATGATTAGATTCAGATTCCATGCTTTGGCAGGAAGACCACAGAAGTGCTGTCATGTCTCTGTTAGTACATCACAGAGGGAGATGCATGTTGGTTTGGTCCCATTTTAGGGGATGCTAACTTTGGTCACTTGTGAAAGCAGGTGTCTGCCAGGTTTTTCTATTGTAAAGATTATCTTTTCCCCTTTGTAATTAATGTAATTTATGAGGTGACATTGTAAAGCCATGCAGATATTCAAATCTTCACCCTTTCGTTTTCAGAGTCCACTGAAGATTTTGGCTTGAGTTAGTTGTTACTGTGATAATTGCAAAATGTTGATTCTCTAATTCCATTATTCTTTCTACACTAATTATGTGGTATTCCCAACTGTTTCCAGTTGTGCCACAGCCCAGCATGTGGGTTTACACAGGCAGGGCCAGTCTTCACCCCCGGCCCTTGCAGTTGCAAGGCAAGCACCCAACCTGGAAAGCTATCCTGGCATCCCCTCTGATAAAAGTGTATACCATTGTTTTCAGCGTGTCTTTTTCTTTTTTTTTTTTAAAGATGTATTTTTATTGCTTTTGACAGAGAGAGAGAGAGAGAGAGAGAGAGAGAGAGAGAGAGAGAGAGAGATACAGAGACAGAGAGAGAGGGGGCACTCCCCAGTTCAGCATATGGGTCCACACGGGCCGGGGCCGGGATTCAATCCTCGGTCCCCGGGGCTGCAAAATGAGCTCTTAACCCACTGAGCCATCCTGGCTTCCCCTCAGCGTGTCTTTTCTAAGCATGTGATTACCACTCAATGAAGGTTCATTTCCTTCTCTCTCTCTTGACAGAATGCCCCTCCCCACACCAATCCCCCCTGGAGTAGACACTGCTGTCAGGGCTGAGCTCCTGAGTCCAGACCCCGCTGCTCGCCCCGCAGCACATATACTGAGTCCAGACCCCACACCCCACGTGGCCCCTCTTAGCACTGCCTCTGAGCCTCGCCTGCTTTTTTCCTTTCCTCACACCCATTCCAGGCCCATGGCAGGGCAAGACAGAGCCCTTGGGCTGCCATTCTCCTAATGTCCACCAGGGGCCGCCCCGCTCCTGCCCTAGTTCCCCCCAAGAGCCTGCGCTCTAATTATTTTCGCCCCTCCCAGACCTCCCGTCTCTCCCACCACCTCCTTCGGGCTTAAAGCCCCGGAGCACTGGGTAGTCCAGGGTAACCAAGGGGCCCATCTTTGCAGGACCGCGATGTGAGCCATCACGTGGGAAATCAGCCCGGTGCCTCCTAGCATCCCTTATTCAGCACCTCTCATCTGCAGGATGGGAATAGTTTCTCACCTAGTTCAGAAACAGCATCTACAGTGTTGAGCACGGTGCCTGGCGCACAGTAAGTGCCTGGTGGAAGAAAGCAAGGCTTTGCCACGACTTCCACGTCCTGCTAACGTCTCACTCCACAACTCTCCTGAAAGCTGTCCAGGCCACGGGGAGACCCCTCTGCCCTCTGTTCTCTTGGGCAATGGCGTGGCGGGCTTCCGTGGGGTGGGATACCTTAGTAGCGGGCACAGCTTTGCAGACCGCAAAGGGAGACGTGAGAACACTTTGACTTTCCAGAACTGACTTTAATTCCCACGGCACGTCTCCATGTTGCATGGTGTGGGAACGTTTTCTTTTGGAACTCAAGGTTTCCCCAGTCAACTCCGGTTTTACTCCCTTTCTCCCCGGGGTGCCGGCGAGTGCTGTCAGTAGGGAGACGGCTTCTGACTGGGTCACTCTCACGCTCTCTGCTGGCATCTGTGAAAATGGTCTCTGGCCCCACTGCCCGTCATTTGCCGGTGTCTACCCCTGCGGGTGCCCAGCCTGCCAGCGTCCATCAAGAGGGCCGTGGTCCTCTTTTGTCCTTGTATCATCCCTACTCTCAGCCTCTTCTGGCCCCAGAACCCTCTCTCAGCCACTTCTGTGGGACACTTGGGGGAAGGGGCTGTCTCAGGCCCTTTCTGCCCAGACCAGCTCTGCGACCACATCCACTCCCCATGTCAGCACGTGGAAGGTGGCACCTCCCTGCCCTCCCTGGGGAAACAGGCCTCTCCTCTCCCTGAGCTCTGTGGAGCTTCCTCTGCGGCCCAGAAAATGGGATACAGTGGTGGGAAGAGAATGTGCTTGCATGCTTAGGGTTTTCACTGAGGCAAGGACCACAGCCTTGAGCTCAGTGTCCCAGACCAGCTCCTGCTTCTCTCCATCTCTCCTGGAACAGCCCTGCCTGTTCCCGGGGAAGCCCTTGCTGCCGCCTGGATGGGGGCAGGCGGGTATGATGTGCTAGGACAGAAGCCCGCTGATGTTCCCAAGTGTCTCCTTGCTTTCCGGGTCCAGGCTGACTCACGGCCAGCAGCGTTCCAGGGGCGTCCTCTTCTCCTGGTCGTGTGTAGGTGGGGCCCGCGGTGCCGGTGGGGGCTTCCTGAGGGTTGGTACTCAGCCCCTTCTGGGAGGGTACACGAGCCAGAGTCCCTGGTTGCAAAGCACAGTAAACAAGTCTAGTCAACTACAGCCCCAAAGGAATTGTCTGGAAGGGAAATGGGTAGCTCGTAGAATCACCAGGTAGCCTGGAGAATGGGGCTCATCAATTGGGTGGGAGCCCAGAAGGCTGGGAGGCAGGGCCTCAGGCAGGGACGAGTGAGGATGGGCTTGCTGACATCACCGCCACCTGGACACCAGAGCAGTGACATCTCAATGGTTGCAGCTTCTCTGTGACCCTCAATCAGTGTCAGGGGCTTAGGCAGAAGGGGCACAGGTTGAGTGCCTGCGCTGTCTCTGCAGGGCTCTAGGAGAGGGAGTTTGGCCCCCCCTGGGCTTCTATAGCAGGGAACCTGCCTGCCACTATCTAGGGGGTCACCTCCTCCCATGGGTGTTTGGATGCTAAGCAACCAAAACCAACAAATGCCATACATCTCTCTTATTTTCCAGAACACGCGCTTGCCGAGAGGCAGATTCAAACCTGCCTCATCTAGGCAGTCTGAAGCCCGGAGCTCCGCTTGCTTATGCCATTCGGACAGTTTGCCAGATACGTGACCAGACTAAGTGTTTCTGGATCATTCTCACATCAGTCTTCTTCTTTTTTTACCATATATACTTATTTTTTTTTATTGTTAAATTTATTGGGGTGGGAACCCGGGATGGCTCAGTGGGTTGGGGGCTCACTTTGCAGTGCCGGGGACCGAGGATCGGGTCCCGGCCCCGGCCCGTGCGGAACCACGTGCTGGACTGGGGAGTTCCCCTAGTTCAGTTCTCTCTCTGTCTCTGTATCTCTCTCTCTCTCTCTCTCTCTCTCTCTCAAAAATAAATAAATAAAATATATTAAAAAAAAAATTTATTGGGGTGACATTGGGTGACAATATAGTTTTCAAGTGTACAAATCTGCATTACATCACCTATGCATCGCATTATGTGCTCACCACCCAGAATCAGCTCTCCTTCCATCACCATGTATCTGGTGCCCCCTCCCACTCCCCCCTCCCACACACTCTCCCTCCCCCTGCCCCAGTCTTCTTTTTATGGCTAGTGGACTAGCTAATGTTTGTTGAGCAGTGAGTGTACCAGGCACTCACTGAGTTTAGTGCTTTATGTTGATGATCTTGTTGGGTCTTGCCCTTGATTGAAATCGCTGCCATTTTTCCAAGGAGGAAGCTGAGGCCGGATGGTTTAGTAGCTTTCCCAAATTTACATGGGTCCAAGTGAACAGGGACTTGAAGGCAGGTAGCCTGTGTCCGGAGCTTGGCTAGAAATGGGCCATTTCTCTGATAAGCCAGTGGAGACAGACATTAAACCAGTAAGCACAGGATTGGGTACATTATTACAGTGAGCACTGGAAGGGAGAGGATGGGATGGCAAGAGAAAGAATAACAGAGAAGACAATATAGAGGGGTGAGGAGGGTGGGGGCCCCAGGAAGGTCTCTGAATGCTTTTAAGCTGTCACCCCAAGACAAGGATTTAGCCAGGCAAAGAGCAAGGGGGGAAGGCACCAGCCTGTGCCAAGGACCCGAGGCAGGAAGGAACTGAATGTGTTTGAGGAATGAAAGTAGGGCCAGTGCCGCCGCAAGGGAGAGAGCTGAGGGCCTCAGGGCTGGAGGCCGGGGCCCTGCTCTCACTACTGCAGCATCCCCTGGCCCCCTTGGTCTCCCTGCCTCTGCCACCCCTGTGTCTAGTCTCCATCAGCACTAAATGATCCTTTCAATAGCTAAGTCAGATCGGGCGCACCTCCTCTTCTCACTTCGCTCAGAGGAAATACCCAAGTCTTACAATGCTCTACAAAGCCCTCCGTGGTCTGACCCCTGGGGCCTCCCTGCCACGGTCCACTTCCTCACTGGGCTGCAGCCCGGCTGACCCTTTGCTCCCTAGCACACCAGGTGAACTCCTGCCTCCGGGCCTTTGCACCGGCTGTCCTCTCGACCTGCAATACTCTCCCCAACGTATCCGTGGGTTGCCCCTCGCCCAGCAGGCTTGCCTGGTCATGTTCTCAGAGCGAAGCAAGAGCGGACGGAATGCACAGCTCTCTGCTGTGTCTTGTCTGCTAACGTCCTCCTGGCCAAAGTGAGGGACAAGGCTGAGCCCCGAGGGAGAGAGAAGCGCTAGGACCATAGGTGACGAAGTGAGGAGGCCGGGAGCAGGGGAGGACTGGGGCCCTTGTGCACTTGACCAAGACCCCGTGACCTGAGCTCGGAGACCCACCCCTCCCTCTGGCACAGGGACCAACCTCGTTCAAGTATGGCTACTTCAGTCACCATTCGGTTTCGATCCAACGGATATTTCTGGAGCACCCGCAAGGTGGCAGGCTCTGTTCTAGACACACAGGAGCCAGCAGCACCTGCAGTGACAGCCTGGCCCTCTGGGAGCTCACAATTTAGAGACGAGACACACAGTAAACGGAAACAGAGTGCTGTGAAGGGCTCCCGGAAGTGTGGGAAGTGCTCGGAGGAAACCAGAAGCAGGGAAGGGCCCTGTCTCAGACGGGGTAGTCGGGAGGTCCTGGCTGCTGCACTGTTTGAGCAGAGACCTGATGAAGCTGGAGAGTGAGCCACATGGCTGTGTGGGCAACCGGACCTGCTTGGGGAACAGCGAGAAGCCTGGGCGGCTGGAGCAGAGTGAGCGAAGCCAAGAGAGGAAGAGGCTGGTGGTCACCAGCGCCTGCCATGGGGGGTTTTGTGGGACTGGTGATGCCTTTGGATTCTACGCCAGATGTGAAGAGCTGTCAGAGGGTGGCAAGCAGAAAGGCCACTCCAGAAGGGACGTGGGGACCTTATTAGGAGGTTGTAGCAGGCGTCCAGGGGAGAGTTGGTGGTAGTGATGGGAACCATGGGAGTTGGTGAGGCAGGATGCACCTTGACGGTGGACCCCACAGCATTTGCTGATGCGCTGATGGGAAGGGAATCAAGGATGGCTGGCACTTGGTCTGAATAGGGTAAATGGAGTTGCTGTTTGCTTAGATGGGAGTGCCTGGTGGGGGCTCAGTTTTAGACAAGGGAAGTCCTCTGGGCGGAGGGGTCTTTGCAGCCTGGACAGAGCCACTGGTGTCTGAGGATGGAGCTTGAGGAGCCCACCTTCCACCACTGAGGGAAAGAAGAGGCCATCAGAGTGCCACCAGTGAATTCATTCATTCATCCATCCAGCCAGCCATTCGTCCATCCATCCATCCATCCGTCCGTCCATCGTCCATCTGTCCAGACATCTGTCCAGCCATCTGTCCAGCTATTCGTCCATCCATCTATCCATCCGTCCGTCCATTCATCCATCCATCCAGCCAGCCAGCCAGCCATCCATCCAGCCAGCTAGCCAGCCATGCATCCATCCATCGGTCTGTTCATCTATCCAGACAGCCAGACAGCCAGCCAGCCATTTATCCATCTGTCCGTCCATCCGTCCGTCTGTTCGTCCATCCATCCATCCATCCATTCGTTTGTTCATCTATCCATCCATCTAGCCATTCATCCGTCCAGCCAGCCAGCCATCTGTCCAGCCATTCATCCATCCACCTGTCCGTCAATCGTCCGTCCGTCTGTCTGTCTGTCCATTCATCCATCCATCCATTTGTCCATCTAGCCAGCCAGCCAGCCAGCCAGCAAAAGTTTATTGAGCACTAAGGATATGTCAGACACTTTTCTGAGCTCCGGGGAACAGCCAAGAACAGAGACAATGTCGCACCCTGATTTGGTATCGACTTTCTGGTGGGGAGACAGGTGATGAATGACACAACAGAACATCAGAAATAGGGGTCTGACGTTAGGAAAGAAGTCGGACCCATAAGTGCTGAGTCAGATGTCACCAGGGCCTGAAAGGTGTTTGTGGCAGAGACTGGACTGATGATAATTCTGCCTGTTTCTCGTGTCTTCTGGGAACACACTGGGAACACACTCTCCAGCCTCCCTTACAGTTAAGGGGCCACATGGCAGAGTTCTGCCAATGGAATGTGAGTAAAACGTTGATGCCACTGGCAGACCTGGCCCATCTACCCTCAGCCCACTGAGCCCCCACTGCAGAAGTGGCAGGTGTTTTCTGTAAAGGGCCAGATAGCACTGGCCTTCGTAATCAGTTCTAACTCAACCGATCATCTCTCCTGTTGTAGTAGGAACAGGGCTGTGACAACATGCTAATGAATGAGTCTGTGTTCCCAGAAGCCTTGTCTACAAAATCAGGTCAAGCCTTGCTCTACTTGCTTCGATTCATCTGCCTGGATGCTGATAGCCACCCCTAAAAACAGGCTCACCAGATGTCCCGTTATAAACAGGACAGAAGACAACGGCACTGTCCCATTTCAAATGGTATGTAAGGTTAGCCTACTGACACTTTCAATTGAGCCCAGTGAGACTCAGCTGACTAGACACACCATTTGAAATGGGACAGTACCATTGTTTTCTGTCCTGTTTAAAATGGTACGTCTGGGAAGCTGGGATGGCTCAGTGGGTTAAGTGCTCGCTTTGCAGCCCTGGAGCCCGAGGATCGAATCCCAGGCCCGGCCCAGGTGGACCCACATGCTGAACTGGGGTGTGCCCCCAATTCAGTTCTTACTGGGGCCTATGCAGGAGGCTCCCAGCCCAGTTCCTGCCCTGCGCAGCCCTGTGCCCATCTGTGGAGTGAAACTATATGGAAAACTAATGCTGTCAACTGTGGAGACTGCTCTGGGCCCTCCCCCTTCTCTCTGTCTGTCTCTGTCTGTCTCTCTCTCTCTGTCAAAAAAACAATAAAAAATAAATCTTTAAAATGGAGAACAAGGATCAAATCCTGTCCCCAGCCCGTGCAGACCCATATGCTGAACTGGGGTGTGCTTCCCATGCGGGAGACCCCCCAGTTCAGTTCTCACCCTCCACCCCCACCATTCAGCCCCTGGCTTGAGGGGGCATGTCTCCCATGTGGGAGGCCCCCGCCCACCTGTGTGGAACGAAACCATGTCAAAAACTGATGATGCACAACTGTGGAGACTGTTCTGGGCCCTCCCCCTTCTCTCTGTCTCTCTCTGTTTCTGTCAAAAACAATAAAACAAATCTTTAAAACAAAAATGAAAATGGTACAGCCTCAATCTGTCCAAATCACTGGAAGAAACGGAGATCTCTAATTCTCTATCCTACCTTTTATAAAAAAAAATACATAGTGTGGTTGGCAAGTGAAATTTGGGGATTTTTCTCTTTTATACATCAGTGTTACTTTAACTAAGACACAAATTGGTACTAGAAGTGGGTGTTAGCATAATGAAAATCTAAAATGTATGGTATTTGTTTGCAGTCAGGGGGCAAATGGTGAGAAAGTGGTTGTCGGGGTCTGGGAAGTTGGAGGCCCGTGCTACGCAAAACATGTGGTAGGACGGTTGTCTGAGATCAGCAGGCCAGCTGTCCTCTGAGCCTGTCACGCTCGGGGAAGAGGTCGTAGTCGATTGTCATAGTGAGCTTGGTTGTTATAGGCAGCATTTAGCAAGGTGTTAGAAGAATAAGATGAGCCCAAGCAAGAATGGGCTGATTTGCAAGCAAGACTAAAATGAAATAGAAAGATTCCAGAAATGAGGGGTTTGGTTAGGAAAGTTGACTGCTTCCAGATACCGAACAGAAAGAAATCTTATTTAACAGCCCTTTGAGCAGCAAAGGCCCATGAAGCCTCAGGCTTCTGCCAGATCAGAGTAAACCAGTGTCCTTCCCCGGCTGGTGAGCCTCAGGATTGCCATTAGTACTCAGAGAGAATGACCCCAGCACTGTAAGCAAACAAGTCACCTGGAGCACTCCGTCTCAGATGAATTTTGCATGTGGTCACTGGCACCTGAAATTGACTTGGAAGCAGAGACGTGAGGAGCCTATTCAGGTTTTGAGAGAAATGTATTGTCACATAAACCAGAAGCCTCAACTAAAACAAAGTCTTTGACCCTTTGAGCTTAAAACCACCTTCAAGCCTCGAACCTTTTACCAGTAGGAGCTGCTGGCTGAAAAAGATGAGCAGCAAATGACCACCAAGCAGGGCACGTCCCCAACACCCACTTCAAGTGTGGCCTTGGAGCAAAACGGCAAGAAGAACCCTGGAGGGTGGAGCCGGGAGCCACAGAGGACAGGGTGGTACAGTTGCCCAGAGAGAAGAACCCCGAAGTGGGGGCTTTCCCGGCCCCTGCCCAGCCGGGCTGCGCGCCTGCTGCCACTGGGGCCTGCCCTGGACCTTCCGTTGTCGCCTGCTGATTGGCTGGTGGTACTGTGGTCCCTCCCTCTGAGCTCTACTACTGAATAGTGTGGTGGTGCATGTGTGTGGTGCGTGTGCGTGCGTGTGCGTGCTCGTGCGTGGTGTGCTGGCGCCATGAGGAGGGAAGGGCCCAGATAACTTGTTCTTTTAGTTCATTGGTTTCCAGCTCACAAGGAACCACATTGGACCTGAGAGACAACCGGGCGTCCCCTGGGGGTCCTGGCTTGTGACAGAGTCTCCACCAGTGACCGCGTGGGACTCGCTGTCCCTTTGGGGAACAATCAGTGTGTTCCCTGTGAGAGAAAGAGTGAAATGGCTCTTCAGTGTCCAGACCGGCAGCCTGAGGCAAGGACTAGATAGCTGCTCACCCACCCCAGCCCTCTGGGGCGGCCTCAGTGCCACTGGGCCACATTGTCAGGGCTAAATGTTTGTGTCCTGTTCCCCCCACCCACCCCCAGTTCATACGTGGAGATCCTAACTCCCAATGTGATGGTGTCTGGAGGTGGGGCCTTTGGGAAGCGATTAGGTCATGAGGGTGAAGTCCTCAATTAGCGGGATCAGTGCCCAAACAAAAGAGGCCCCAGGATGCTCTCTTGTACCTTCACCGTGTGAGGGCACAGTGAGAAGAGCAGGCTCTCACCAGACCCCAGTCTGCCGGCGCCTTGATCTTGGACTTGCCAACCTCCAAAATTGAGGAATAAATGCTCGTTGTTGATAAGCCACCAGGCTATAGTGTTCTGTCATCGCAGCCCGGATGGACTAAGACAGGCGGAGTTTTGGCCAATGGAGGGGCGTGGAGGTGACATATGTGTCTATCATAACAACCGATGGGAACTCCCACACCATTCTCCACATTCCCAGGCAGCTGGCTGGACGTAGATGCCCAAAGCCGCCAAGGGAGTCACATGTTAAAGAAAGAGCCTTCTATTGTAAGCCACTGAAACCTTGGGTTTGTGTGTCACAGCAGCTGGTGGCAACTAGTGGAAGCCATGAGAGCAGTAGAGGTAGAGGCGGTGGCGTGAGGCAGGAGGGGATCCGTACAGGATCCTGGGGCAGGCGGACACGTGAAGGGCAGCAGTGGGCTGAGGGGGAGGTAGGAGGAGAGCAAGGGTAGCGTGGTGGGTAGAGAAGGAGCTCTGTGAAGACCCTATTTTGCAAGTGACCCCTGGGTCAGGTGTGGGGACAGGGAGGCACCTGCATGAGTCCCTGTCCTCTGAGGGTATGGGAGGTGGATCACCATAATGCTACGTGGTAAATGCAACTCAGAGCAAGATGCAAGGCAGGAGCAGGGGGAGCCCGGAACGATGCTTAGTCAAGTGGGCAGCATGCTGGGGGCTCTGGGCCTGGGGATTTGTGCAGGGGTCTTGACTTCTGGGGTCATGGACACCGCTGAGACCCAGGCCAAAGCTAAGTACCCTCTCCTGAGGACAATGCACACAGCAGGCATACAACATTTACCCCCAGCCTCAGAGCTTCCACAGGCCTCCTGAGGCCGGCTCAGGAGCCCAGGGCAAGACCATCTGATAACCTGGCTACCTACCTCCCACAGCCTGCAGGGACCTCTCCTTTACCAGGTGGAGGCAGCGATGCCTGGTGGGTGGAACTGGTCGGAGTCACACAGCTGGAAGCGGCAGCACCCGGATGTGAAGGCAGGCATGTCTGATTCGATTCCCATTCCTTGCACAATACCACAG
The DNA here is from genome assembly GCA_004027555.1 of Craseonycteris thonglongyai. Classification (NCBI taxonomy): domain Eukaryota; kingdom Metazoa; phylum Chordata; class Mammalia; order Chiroptera; family Craseonycteridae; genus Craseonycteris; species Craseonycteris thonglongyai. The sequence continues at coordinate 7,573 of PVKE010018585.1, read as the reverse complement.
GGCCTCTTCAGCGGTCTAGAGGCCTCCCCACCACAAAGACGCCTGGGGACAGCCTCGGGGAGGATTCGGGGGAGAGATGTCTGGGCTGAGCAGGTGGAGCCGCCTTGGGGAGCTTCTGGCACCGGAGTGAACACAGGAGAGAAGCCCAAGGCTTGGAAAGGGCCAGCCTTGCTCAGGGAGTGGCAGACAGACATGAGCTCAGACCTGTCTGAATCCAAAGCCCACATGGCGGGGCAGCGCTGAGGGGACAGCAGGTCCTCGGTGTGGCTAGAGTGGAGCCAGCCCCATGACCCAGGGATGGCAGGACCCAGGCGTTAAGAAATGCTGCACCTGGTGTGGCCACTGCCCGCGTCCCTCTCCTCCTGAGCGTGAAGTGGCCTGCGCTCCGCTGGGCGCTACTGTGTCCAGCAAGTTCATTACTCAGTCTTTGCATCTGTCAGCCTCACAGGAAGGATGACTGGGCACATGAACCAGACATGACAGAGGTTCCCCAAAAACATCATGGTAAGAAAGCAGAGACATTCCCCCTACGGTGGGGCCTCCCTCTTTGCCTGTGTGTTTGTTTCTAGAGCTGCTGTAACCAAGCACCGCAAAGTGGGCGGCTTAGAACAGACACTGAGGCCACAGTCCTCACAGTCCTGGAGGTGACAGCCCAAGATGAGGGTGCTGAGCTCCCCTGCAACCTGCAGGCAGCATCTGTCCTTCCCTGGTCCTCCCTCTGGAGGTCGCCGGCTGTCCCTGGTGTCCCTCGGCTTGGGCAGAGCTCAGCCCTGCCTCTGCTTTCCTGTGGCATTCTCCCCTCGTGTGTCTGTATCTCTCCTCTTACTGGGACATCCTCCACTTGTACAACCTCGTTTTAACGGATTACACCCACAACCACCCTGTCTCCAAACAAGTTATGTCCTGAGGGGCTGGAGTCAGGGCTTCAACATATCTTTCTGGAGGACACAGTTCAACCCATAAACAAGCCCCCACCCTAAACACCCTCTAGATGTCGGCACTCCCACCCACCACAGGCACGCAGCCCCCAGCAACTGCAGACCTGGCCTAACCCAGACCCATGACTGGATGACCAGCGGACCCTCCCTTCCGGGACGACGTTGTAACAGCATGTTGGTACCGTAATTGCGCACGTGCTGCTTAGAGCATTGGAGTTGTGGCCACAGTCCTGCCTCAGTGACGGCAGCGGTGCCCCCTCCCCCCAGCTCCATCTCAGATGGCGGGAGAGGAAACAGCATTGATGTTTCCCTTCCAAGTGGAGAAGCTAAGGAGGGAGAGGGGTTTGCTGCTGGAGCTTCCCTAGCCAGCTGGGTAGGCTCTAGCAGGAGGACCCCAGACCTCAGGACCCCCTCAGGGTCGATCCGCTTGGTCATTGACTCCCCAGCATAATCATCTACCAGTGTTGATGGGGAGACAAAAGCAAAGCCACAAAAGGGGAAATGCTCTGGGGGAAACCTTCCCAGCAGGGAGGGCCCAGGGGAGGGGCTGCCATTGGGGATGACTATTGAGTAGGCTGACCTCAGTACTGTTCTAAGAGGGAAAGTACCATTTCTTTCACATTTTCTGACTGTCCCCTCATTTTAATGTAAATGTCACTTTGGCCCTGTTTTTCATTTTTTGTGAAAAACTGAACACGGGTTGTTTATTTACCATAAGGCTTAATGCTAATCAATGTGTGCAGTAAAATTACTAGTGTGACACAAGGAAGTTCCATTTATCCAGTCAGGGCCAGGCTTCTTGAGCTAGTGATGGTCAGACCCCGCCCCCTTGCTTGTCTGCCATGGTGGGCGGGGAATTCAAGAGGCTGTCGCTAAGCCCCATTCAGCGTGTGGGACCAGGAGGGTCTCTATGCACACGAACTACTGAATGGGCTCACCTGGCTGTTTGCTTCCATCAGGTTGGGAGTGTGGGATGCAGTGACTGTGAGCCTTACTGTTGTTTCCACCATCATTCCGTCCATAGAGATTCTTTCTGCCCCGGATTCAGCTTGATTCAGACTTTTCAGACTCCTATTTCGGTTCAACCGGCTGTTCGCTATTTTTTTAGTACAGCAGAACTCTCTAGAGGGACATTAACTTATAGAGCGAGTGATAGCATAAGATTACTTCATCAAAGAAATAGTCCTAGTACAATCATGGTGAAATACAGTCCCCCTCTACGTCTACCTAAATTTTTGGATGAGTTCTGTCACTGAAGAATAATTGTTAGCTCAATATGTTCATGTAATACAACTTTTATTGTTGTCTTACTTTTTCATGAATACATAATATCCCATAACCCCGTCTCATTTCCGTCATCCCAATATTCTGGTTTTGTCTCAAGGAAATATGGTCAGCCTACGATTGAGGGGTGAGTGGGGTTCTGCTGGGGTAAATGTGTTCTAGGCAAGCACGACTGCAACCCAAAGGAATGGAGACCAGGGAAATCCTTCAGGGATGCACACTGCTCAGCGCGTCAGGAAGAGCCGGGTTGTGGAGTGGGGCCCATGATGTAGCCTCGGAAGAATTGGCAGGGGCCAGAGGACCAGAGTCTTGGGCCCAGGAGTCTGGACTGAACCCTCTAACTGGTGGTACAACACTGATGGGTTGTCAGCAGCATAAAGCCTTGGCCCCATCTGTGAATGAGATCCTCCCAGCTGTAGCGGGCAGGCTGCTGGGCAGCGGGGACGACTGGGGAGGCGGCAGCCTGGTGGTGGTCACCAGCCCCTCGGGAGGGCTGTCCCCCTCGGGGAGGTGCACGGAGAAGAGAAGAGGCTCCAGGTGCGTCTTTGGAAATGTCAGTATAAAAGGAAGGCAGAAGGGGGTGTCATTGCATCGTGTCCTAGCCATGTTTTACAGTACAATTTCACTCAATTATCTAAATTGTGCTTTAGGGCCCTGATATTTGTAGTGATGACACCGACAAAACATTGATTGCTTCTAAGCTCCAGGCACCTTTCTTCAGTGATTCATTGTTCTTAAACCCTCAAAATATTCCTGTGGAGTAAGCATTATCATCCCATTTTACAGATGAGGAAACTGAGGTACAGAGATGTTAAGGATTATATTTTATATAGGAAAGACAGACTATGTAGGGAAAAAATGACACCAAGAAAATGCTCATCTTTTTATGTGGAGAGGCCAGACAATACTCACAGAAAATCGCTAATGGTAGAAACCAGAGAAGGGTCCACTTAACTGTACTTGGGACCTTGCTGATGAGTTAAGTAGTCAGGGCTTTGTGGTGTCCATGAGTTCATTGATAGTGTTCAGCTTTTCTCATTACCATTAAGTAAGCATGCTGTTTTCATAACCACAACACTTCTTTTGGGGGGGCCAAGAAAGTTACTTGTTTTCTTTTAAAGAAGATTAAACAAAAGGGATTTCTATCGTGTCATTCTGCACTTCTCATCCCAGAAGGAAGACGTACACTTTCTGATTTCACAACTTCTTGTGAGGATAAGGTAGGGAGGGTTGCTGACCAGGTAAAGATACGAGACATTGTATCCAGTGGAGCATCCCCCATGGAAGTATCAATACCCAATTTAGTGAACGAGAAGCCCCGCTTCCCGGCCCCCCACCCCGCCAGACACAGCAGGGCTCAGGAGGTCTGCATTTGGGACACACGAGCCTTAGGGCCGGCTGGCTCAGAGGCGATGCTGCCCGGGACCAGGGACTCCTTCAAGGCCCCGTTGGGCAGCACCCAAAGATGTTCTCCAGGTGGATGGTGACCCCTTGCATGATCTCATTTGTTACCCATTAAATAACACGTGGGGGCTCCCACAGCCGAGGGTTGATTACCAGATGCCCAGCTGTCTAAGGAGTAACTGCAACACCTTCCTGCATTCTTGACCTCCAGGGTCTTGAGAAGGCTGTGTGTGCCCCTGACAGCTCGTTTTATGAAAATTTGGGCTCCATGCTGTTTGTCCGGAAGTTCAAAGTTCAACGAAACACCTAGGATCCCACAGAGTCATTCCTTGGGGGCAGTGACAGTCCTGGCAAAGGCGGAGCTGCCGGACTTCTCCCCTTCAGAGAGTGCCCCGCCTTGTGGTAGTAGAGCGCTGTCGATGCCACTGTCAGGATTCTTTGGGTCTAAAGTAACAGAAATCCAATATGAAGTAGTTTAGGCAGAAGGAGGACTTTATTGGAATCAACACAAACTGCAGGGAAGCCTCCCTCTCAGGCACAGCAGTATCTGGGATGCTCTCTGCTCAGTTCTGGTTTTCTCTCCCCACGTGGTGTGTTCTGTCGCCTGGAGACTCCGGTATCAGTTAGGACTCCAGGGCGGCAGGGCAGCCCCACTAGGACCACAGGGCTAGATGCAGGGGAGAAGCAGTCCCAAGAGAAGGCAGACCAAAAGGTGGGTGTGCTCTTCCCTAAGGAAGCCAGGTGACTGGGATGATCTCTTTATGTGGTCAACCACCAGAAGCTCGAGGACCTACGGGCAGCACTACTGGCCCCTTCGGTGGGATGATGGATGCAGGGTCTAGCGGTGGGCTCTGGGGTTCCAGGTGGAAATAGCCCAAAACAGAGGACAGCCCAGATGTCCACCCACTGATGAGCTGAATGTAGTATGACACATCGGAACAATCGAGTATTATCCAGAGAAAAAGGGATGATGCACTGATACATGCTACAACACGGATGAACCTGAAAAGCATGCGAAGTGAAAGGAGCCAGCCACAAAAGGCCCACCTTGTATGATCCCTTTTGCTAAGAAATAGCCATAAAAGGCAAATCCATACACAGAGAAAGTGATTAGTGGTTGTTAGGAGCTGGAAACCATGAGAAACGAGTGGCCAGCACTAGATAGATGAGAACTGGTTGTTAAATATCAACCAGCAGACCACTCTCTGGAGAGGTGGAAAGATGTAACTCAAACCTGATATAAAGACCTATTTTGTATAATACATCCTCTGGGCTTCCTGAGCATCTCTCCCCAGCCAACACCAAACTCGTTTATTTAATAAGGGGACGTTTGAGACCTCTCTTCGACATTAATTAAGGTCACAGTTTGATTTGGGGCTTTGTTGGCAATGGAAAATACAATGTTGAACTGCACGTGAATCACAGCATTCAATAGAATTAAGCCAAACAAGCGGTTCCATCTCTGCTAACTGTTGGCAGAATGATGTTGAAAAGAGAAAATCCACAGAGCAGGCGTCATGGGTGCCTGGCTTACGCTCTGGAAGAAGAATGCGTGAACTGGGCCCAGAGCCGCGGACGTTCAGAACGGCTGAGCCAGCGCACCCGGGGCTGGGGGGCCCGGCTGGGGGGCCGGGCTGGGAGGGACAGCCACAGGCAGCCCGTGGGGTGCTGTCTGTGCTGGTGGGATCCAACAGAGAGGTTTTTAAGGGTGGATTCGTCCTGGGGAAGGAAAGTAGGCTTCTGAGTAAAATGCAGAGTTCACAGGAGGACTCATGAGACCTGGTTTCCTGACGACAGCTGTTCCCACCTTTTTACTGATAAAATTTGGATTTGGGAGATGCCAGAATAGCTTAGTGGTTGAGTGCTGCCTCGCAATTGCGAGGTCCTGGGTTCAATTCCTGCCCCAGCTGGTGCAGACCCCATATGCTGAACTGCAGAGCAGGGATGGCTCAGCGGTGGAAGTTCCCGCCTCCCATGCGGGAGGCCCCTGGTTCGGTTCCCACCTGAGCAGCCCCACCTCCACCTGTGTGGAATGAAACCATGTCACAACTAATGTACAACTATGGAGACTGCTCTGGGCCCTCCCCCTTCTCTCTCTCTCACCTTCTCTCAAACAATAAAACCAATCTTAAAAAAAAGGTGTGAGAGAGAGAAGGTGGGAGGGCCCAGAGAAGTGTCTGGAGCTGTGACATGTTTCATTCCACACAGGTGGATGTGGGGCTGCACTGGGTGAACACAACCGGGAACCTTCGCTGCAGTTTAGCATATGGGGTTTGCATGGGCTGGGGCCAGGATTTGATCCCTGGACCTCGCGGATACAAGGCCAGCGCTCAACCTGCCCAGCTGTCCCCTCATCCCTGAAGCTCTAGTCCATTTTGTTACTCTGTTGGCTTTTCAGAGGTTTCTCTGCCCTCAGCCTGTCAGTTCCTCTGGCTGGAACACTCTCCTCACCCCCACCTGCCAGATGCAGACTCACCTTTCAACCTACTTCCCTTGGGCTGCCCTGGGCCAGCCTGGTCTGGATCACTGGACGCTCTGCACCCCTTTCCTTCCATGTGATGGAACTGAGTCCACTGTCTGGCCTGCGGCCCATCCCCCTTGCTGCTCTGCAAGTGCCATGAGGCTGAGATCAGCTCCTAACACAGTGCTTGGCACCCCACAGCTGCGGAATGGGCTAATGAGAGCGAATGAGGTAAGTGACAGGGAGGTCCTTAGTGGCCTGTGAAGCGCTCTGGGTGGGAGAGAGGAGGAAGAGGAGACTGCGGGTGTAGGAACACTTCAGGACATCTCTGCTCCGTCCCAAGGTGAACCTACCACTTCCCTTCCCCAGGACATCACTGCCCAGTCCCCACACCCCACCCCTGTTGTTTCTACGCTGTTGGTTTCTAGTTCATTTCCATGAGCACAGAAACAGTGCTCAGCTCGTGTCTCCATTGCAAATCCCACCGGGAGCCTCCAACTAGCAACTCACTGCCACACTCCCCGCTCCCCACAGCCCCGCAAAACCGACTGAAAGGGTCCTGTGCACTCGCTGTTTCTGCTTCCTCACCTCCTGATGTCTCCTCAATCAACTCTCACGGGGGCTCTGTCCTCACCACTTTGCTGGTACAGCCAGGGTCAAGGTCATCAGTTACCAGAGGCAACTTTCCTGAGACATTAATGAAGCTTCAGCTTCAGGGCCCAAGGGAGTCTGTAGCGAAGTGTTCCCAAGGTTCCATGCACTTGTAAAATTTATGAATTTAAGCTATTTTAACTGCCTCTTCCTATCCCTATCCCTTCATCGCTCTCCCCCTGTCAGGCGGCATTGAAGTGACTCTGGGCACTTACGGGATGAAGGTGAGTATAGAATATGTTCAGGTTTAGAAAGGTGTGTACATGTGGTTCACGGTCACTTCTGTGTATAGTTAAGTCATTGCCAGCCCTCAGAAGGGCTTGCAAGAATATTCCTACTGCTCCTAATGCTGGTTCCCAGCATCCAGAAGGAGACTGGCAGAACTGGAGTTATTTCACCATAAGCACCTATCTGTCCTGGGGTGCCACCCATGAAATTTGTGGGTGTATTAAGATTCCTTGAAATACCCTGAAATCCCACAGCTCGATTGTTTTTTGTTTGTTTGTTTGTTTGAATTTTCTTTTTGTTGTGATAACACACATATATAAAACATCAGATTAGCCAAATAACCATTTTTTTTTTTTTTATTTTTTTTTTTTATCTTTTCACATTTATAGAGAGAAATTATCTTTTTGTCTTCAGTGCATAGTTATTTCTATTTTTACTTTTTGACAGATAGAGAGAGAGACAGAGACAGAGACAGTTAGAGAACCGAACTGTGGGAACTCCCCAGTTCAGCATGTGGGTCCTGCCTGGGCCGGAGCCGGGATTCGATCCTCGGTCCTCGTGGCCTCAAAGCGAGCGCTCAACCCGCTGAGCCGTCCCGGCTTTCCCC
>PVKE010018584.1:0-29366 GCA_004027555.1 Craseonycteris thonglongyai | reverse complement strand
AAGATATTTGACTGCATACTTTACAAACAAGTATTAATAATTTAACAAGGTTGAAATCGTATCAAACATATTTTTCAGACATATTGTATGAAATTAGAAATCAATTACAAAAAAGAAAACGTGAAGATTTTCAAGTACGGTATGTGGGAATTAAACGATATGCTTTTGAAAAACAAAATGGTCAGTGAAGAAACCAAATTGGTGACCAAAATAGGTTAAAAGGAAAATAAAAAAAGTGTCTTAAAATAAATAAAAATGGAAACACAACATAACAAAACTTATGGGATTTAGGAAAAGTAGTTCTAATGGGAAAGTATATAGTGATAAATGCTTACATTCGGAAAGAAAGAGCTGTAATGAAAAACCAAACTTCATAGCACAAGTAATTAGAAAAATAAATAAACTAAGCCCAAAATTGTTAGTAAAGAAGAGGAAAAAGCAGAGAAGAAATAAAATAGAGACTAAAAAGACAACAGGAAGCAGCTATGCAAACAAGAGCTGGAGTTTTAAAAAAAATAATCAAAATTGACAAACCTATAGCTATAATAAAAAAAAAGAGAAGACTCAAATAAAATTAGAAATGAAACAGGAAACAATAAACAGATATCACAGTGATATAAAGAATTATTAGAAACTAGTATGAAAAAATTCATGCCAAATATAGGTACCTAGAAGAAATGTCTACATTTATAGAAACATAAATCCTGCTTAGACAGGATCATGAAAATATAGAAAATATGAATAGACCAATTACTAGTAAAGAACTTGGATAAAGCAATCAAGAATTTCCTAAAAAACAAAAATCCAGTAGCAAAGGGCTTTACTGGTGAACTCTACCAAACATTTAAAGAATTAATACCAATCTTTTTAAAACTCTTCTAAAAAATAGAAGAAAACACTCATTTAAAGAAGATAGAATTACCATTATATGAAAGATAGACAAAGACACTACAATAAAAGATATTACAGGCCAACATTTTTGATGAAAATAGATGTAAAAATGTTCAAAATATTAGCAAAAAATTCAAGAACACATTAAAAAATCATACATCATGATCATGTGACATTTATTTTAGGAATGCAAGGATGGTTCAACAATTGCAAATAAGTGTGATATAGCATATTAACAAAATGAAGGATAAAAATTATGTAATTTTTATAAAGGCAGAAAAAGCATTTGACAAAATTGACACTTCTTCATGATATATATGCTCGACTAAGTGGGTATAAGAAGATATACTACAACATAAAAAGATCTTAAATGACAAGTCCACAAGTAACATTGTACTCAGCAACAAAACACTGAAAACTTGTACTTCATATGTGAGGTGATGGATGTTTTAATTAACTCGATAGGGAAACTTTTTGCAAGGTATACGCATATGAAATTCTGGCATCGTAAACTTTAAATATATTATAATTTTATTTGTCAACTATACCTCAATAAACCTGATAAAAAGAGAATAGAAATAATGCAAATAATGGAAGGCACAAATACACCACGATAAGGTCTTAATTGCTCTCTTTTTTCTTTGCTCTTCCTATTTATAAAGTGAGATAGCCAGATGTCTTTCTTTTGCTAATTCTGTAAATTATGCTTAAATGGAAATTATATTCATCCCTGTAAAGTAGAATGCCTTGATGACTCCCTAATTTGGAACCCAAAAATAGAGAATGATAACAATCACTAGATGATAAAAATAATTAAAGAAAAAATTAGTAGTACGTTTCATACTTTCACATAGAGTTTCTCATTAACCTGTTCAGTGTTAGTGAGATACTGAAGTGTATTAATTAGAATATAAGATTCGGTAAAATGCTGTGTAGACAAATTACCTGGTGATAGGTATGAGGAAGCTAACTATGAAGAACATTAAGTAGAAAATATTATGTAGAAGTATTTTTCTTAGAAATGGATTTGAAGACACACAGATGCATTAAATAGATGAATCAAAATTTAAGCTTAAATGATGTATGGTTTGAAAACTAAAAATGTGGAATAATCCAGTAAAATTTTCGGTACTTAACTAGTATGGGTTAGTTAACTTAGATATTGGATATAGAAAAGGAATAATTCAGTGATGGAAAGTACCTTCCATCTAATTTATTTTAAAACAAATCAGTCAAATAATAATGATTTTGGTTATTGTATAGCAATCTCCCTTAGTATTTGAGAATGTAAACTACAATGTATTATTAATTTCTACAGGTCTGTGTGTAGATGGAACCCATCAGGGCAATTCTGCTCAGCAGTCTATCAATTCATTACCACTTAAATGGTCGCAGAAAGCTTGACTGGGCTAAAAACTGAAGACAGATTTTTTTCCCAACAATTTTGTCTCTGGAACCTAAGATGAGAATGCCATATGCCCTGTCTTTCTTCATGTGGCTAGTTGAGTTTTCCCTACATCTGGGTAGTTTATCTCTTAGTATTTGGACATTTTATTTAGAAGCTTGTTTTAGAAAAAATGAGCATTTCAGAAGATTGATGAGGAATTTGCGAGATCAAGGTCCAGAATGTCACTTCCTCTGCATCTTCTTTGTCAACCAAATCACTAAAATCGGCCCAGGTACAAGGTGAGAGAAGGAATAAGCTTCACTCCTTAAGGGAAAATGAAATGTGAGTACATGAAGAAAATAATTGATTACAAACATCTTGGCAAGAAGCTATCACGTTGATGTACTCAAACCACTTACATGCTTTTGTGTGAATATGGAGACATGAACAGGGACAGCATGTAGATTTGGAATTTTGAGCATATAAGGAGTATTTGTAATGCGATGGTTTATGTGATTGTTCAGAGAGAGTGTGATATATAAAAATAGTAATACCCATGTTTAAGAACTCAGTAACAAGAACTGCGCAGAGATTTTCCCCTCCTTGAGAAGTTTCCACACTTTCACTGATGCTGTCATAACACACAAGGTTCCTGTGTTAGAGGCAAAGAATTATACTACGTGGGCTTCTTGTTTGTCCCATTTCCCTGTGCTCCCCAAGTTGTACAAGGGTAGTATGGTTGAGCAAGAGGGAGGTTATTCGTGTAGTCAGATTGTAGTCAGTGGAGGAAATTGAGTACAGAGAACACCAATGTTTCATAAATGTTGCAAGCATACCTGCCTGATTTGTGCCTTGAATAAAGGTATAATCTAATATTATATTGGATAACAAACAAAAGTCCTCTACTCTGGAGACAGACATCATGCATTTTCCGAGATTGTTTGATATATGAATGTCCTTGAAAACTATATTCACGTTCTACACTGCCATACAAATTATCACAAATCTGGAGGCTTAAAATAGCACTGATTTACTATTTCACAGTTTTGTAGGTCAGACATCTCGGTTGGCTTAACTGGGTTCTCGGCTCCAGGTGTCACACGTGTGAAATACAGGTGTGGGCCAGCTGGTCTGTTAATTGGAGGTTCTGAGAATAGTTCAATAATTCATTTCTAAGCTCATTGAGGTTGTCGCAGAATCTACTTTCTTGCGATCATGGGATTTAGGTTTCCATTTCCCTGCTTTTTGTCAATCGATGGCTTCCCTAAGCAACTAGAGGCCTCACTGTTTCTTATCCATGGGTTTCCCTCATCTCAGAAGCAGAGACACCACATACAATTTTTATCATGCTTGAAGTATGTCTGATTTCTCTTTTCACTTCCAGCCCTAGAAAGATCTCTATGTTAAGGGCTCATGTGACTAGATTGTGTCCACCAGAATAATCTCTTTATAATAACTCTTAATCATAATTGCACTTGCTTTTAACCATTAGGAATCTATGGATATAAACATATATGATTTATATCACTTTCTTGATATATATATATGTATATATACATATACATACACACACATATAAATGTATAATTTATTAGTGGCACGTATATTAATAGCTTTTGATGGTGGGAGTATTGTGAATTTGGCCACTTGACTATATCTTTTTAACGTGACTCCAGTAGATTTTGACAAGATTTTGCTGTTTGTTATAAGTTATGTCAAGCTTAACTTGTACTTTTTCTGCCCAGACCTGAAATTGTGTAGTTATTTACAAAGAAGACTGTTTCTTTTACTATAGGATGAAAAGGATTCTGTGATCATAATCTGAATACTATAACTTGTCATTGTTTCTGGCTGTCCAATGCTAGGAATGTCAAACAAAATACCACAGACTGGGTGGTTTAAACAATGGAGTTTGTTTGTTTGTTTGTTTTTTATGGTTTTGGAGGCTGGAAAGGCAAGATCAAGGTGCTGGCAGGTTTGTTTTCTCCTGGGACCTCTCTTCTTTTGTAGATACCTCTTCAAATAATTATCCCACTACAAATGTATGCCTGGTGTCTCTGTGAGTCCAGATGTCCTGTTTTTGTAGGTCACCAGGTGAATTGTATTAGGGCCCACCGAAATGACCTTATTTAACCTTAATCACCTCCATAAAGCCCCTCCCTCCAAATATAGTCACGTTCTGACATCCTGAGGTTTAGAGCTATAACATATGAATTTGGAGGGGATACAGTTCATCACATAACATTGGTTATTTTTGTTTCTAAGTCTTTTAAGTGGAAATAATGAGAACATACATTGTTTTTAAAGCTAGTTCATCATGAGTTATTTTATATTTGTAATCTTTTCTTTTTTTGGTTAGGTTAATACTATTACTGGAAATAATTTAAGCATTTTAACGATTTCATTATTTTGCCCTTGGATATGACCCACTTGAGACCTTTCCATTTAATTTCTAGATTATAAGTTAATTCAAGTAACTTTTCTTTGCAATTTAACCATTGAATATATGCACAAGTTTACTTATTGATTTGCATTATATTTTAGGAATTTTATTTTAAATTAAAAAAAAATTGACATGTCAAACATTTGTATGTGTCCAAAGCTGAATCTATGACTGGTTTCCGGTGAAGCCTCCTCTCAGTGCCTGTGGCTTTTGGGAGGTGGACCTATTGAGTTTTTTTATGCAGCATAGGAATACCTCCTTTTAAGAGTAAATTCTTGTTGACGGTTAAATTTCTGGATTTTTATTTTCTAGGCCTTTAGATTTCCGAATTTTACCTTTTTCTTCCCACATGGTTACTGATACCATTGGAGTCTTATCCCTGTTGGTAATTTGACACCTTCCACTCAATTAGATCCTCTCTACTGTGTGATTTTGGGAATGTTTTGTGTGAGGCAGATTGTATTTTTCGAAGATGTGAGTATGAGTATGTGTGTGATCCATCTACTATGCTGATAAATGTTTAACAACTGACTGACTATGTGGGTAGGAGAAGGCTATAATTTTGTTGTATTTGTGAGTTTTTATAACATAAATACTATAGCCATGCCTGATTTTAAGCTATTGATCTGATGCCACTGAAGGTCAAGTTGGGGAGTAATGTTAACCTTCAACTTGTAGGAATCAGATCTAGCACACAACTTACCCCATTACATGTTCTTCTTCTTATGTGACTTTGACATTTTTCCATCAAATTGGTGATTATATTATTACCTTTGAACCTAGACAGACTTTTCTAAACCTCAATCAATAGATTATAGCAGAAGTGCTGCTATATATGACTTCTGAATCTGGATCATAAAAAGCAATATGGCTTTCTCTTGACTTTCTTTCTCTCAGGGTACGTACCTTGGGAGCCCTGAGCCACAATGTAAGTAGTCTAGCTGCTCTGAAGCTGCTGAGCTGGAGACGGTATATAGAATAACCAAACAGAGATGGAGAGAAATTTCCTTAGCTTTTTGTCTTTTAAAGCAGGCAACAACAATCTTCTGGATCATTCTAGCCCAAACCAACACCATTTGACTAAAACTGCATGAGCGATCTTAAGTAAGAACTGCTTAGTGAGGCACAGTCCACTCTTAGACCTGTAAAAAAATAATAACTTTCTTATTGCTTTAACTTTTTCATTTACAAACAACTTTACTTACCAAAAATTGCAAATATAGTACAAAGTAAACCATTCAACCAACTTTCTCAAATTTTCACTCCTATCTTTTTTCTGGTCCGTGAGCCAACATAGGAACCCATATTATTGTAGCTGTAGCTTTAATTTATTAATTTTAGGGTGGTTTATTATATAGGTGTATACCTGGAGCATCATTTCTAATTTTTGGCCAGTGAGATGCCCTTTATATTGCTCTTTGTGATGGACACCTTTTGTTTTAGTATCCAGATACACACTCTGCTTTTCCTTCAGTTTCCTATTTGTCCCAAGAGGCTGATAAGGATACTCTTGATTTAGAGTCTTTTGTACTAAAGATGCCACTTTTCTAGCTGACTTAAATAAAACCTGTAAGTCATGATGGAACAAGGACATAATAATTATAAAAAGACTCCGGTTCAGAAAGAAGACATACCTGGGTGGTCATTCCATTATATTCTATGACTCTGTCCAAAGTGATCATTAGAGAAATTAATTCCACTTTCATTTCTCATCTTGTTTATGGCCAGTAGATGTTTGAAGAAGCCCTCAGCTTATTTTAAGTTCTGAAGAATCACTCTATTTTGGGTTCAGGCCCATGGTTTTTTATAGTGCAATCTCTTACAAACTTGCTAGTTTTCTTTTCTTTCTTAATATTTAATTATCAGAAAGTTATCTTCTATCTATTTCTATGATTTGTTGTATGACAATTTTTTTGCGTTCTTGTCTTCATGTCTCTTATTATCCTCCTGCACTAGAGGAATTCACAGGCTTGGGGGGCTGATGGTTTTAGTCTTGTCCTTGAGCCGTTTATATTAAAATAAACAGAGATATATTAGTGTCATATTAGCCAGTTAAATTAAACAGTTGTTAATTTTAGAATATTTTTATTTGAATCAGCAATGCTAAATTTTATGGAGATGTTGTTTTCTTAACTATTTTACAACTTGTATTTTCCTATTTGTGGTTAGAGGACAGTGTTTACTCTTCCAAATTTACTAGTTCCAGAATTCCTGGGTTACTTCTGAGAATTTATATTTCTTCTTGCACACTGGCCAATTTTGAACTTATCTTTCAAAATACTTTCAAAGAGCAGCAAATGACCAAATGTGCCATTATATTTTTATCTTAAGACTTTTCTCTGAGAGCTACAAGTACATTAGGCAAATTGTCTGTCATTACTATTATTACAGGAAATTTTACCAAGTGTGCTCACATAACATAAAATGCATTGCCGTACTTCCAACCTTTGGGACAAATGTTTTTACTACCTAGCCCCTCTGACAACATGTTTCAGGTTTGGGCTAGGGACATACCTCACAAATTAGTACCCATGTGGAGATACCCTAAAACCCCAGGCTCCATGATTCACTAGAGTTACTCAGTAATTTTCATGGTTATAATTGATTACAGCTAAAAAATACCGACAAAATCAACAAAGGAAAAACACTCCTGGGGCAAAATTCAGAGAAAGCCAGGTAAAGCTTCCAAATAGTCCCCAGGGGAGTCACATAGGACATGCTTAACTCTCCTGCAACAATGTGTGACCACATACGCAAAATATTGCCAACCATAGTTGCTCACTTGAGCTAGGGTGTTCAGAAATTATATTTTTAGTCATTTGGGCCTGGAGGGCCTGGCTTGAGTCGTTTCAGCTCCAGGCCCCTGAAGAGAAAGTAGCTGTTCATCATAAGTTATTAATAAATTGTTTCTCTACACATCCTGACCAAGTGCCAAGCTGTGGTTCTAGGTCTCAGGTACATTAAGATGCTCTCATCAGGGGAGGCTGGGATGGCTCAGTGGCTTGAGCGCTCACTTTGCAGCGCAGGGGACCCAGGATCAAGTCCTGGCCCTGGCCCTTGCGGACCCATGTACTGGGCTGGGGAGCTCCCCCAGTTCAGTTCTCTCTCTGTCTCTGTATCTCTCTCTCTCTCTCTCTCTCTCTCTCTCTCTCTCTCTCTCTCTGTGTCTCTCTCTCTCTCTGTCTCTCTCTGTCAAAAACAGTAAAAAATAAAAAAAAAATAATTGTAGAAGAATTAAAAAAAAAAAAAAAAAAGGTGCTCTCATCAGACCGGACATCCCAGGAGCTGTATTCCCATAGTCAACCCTAAAAACAGGTCTCGTGGGGGAAGTTATTCATCTTTGAACAACCCAGGTCTGCTGAGTTAAGTATTTCCTAAATAGCACCTTTGTTTGTTTGTTATTGTTTGTTTTGGTCAGAATAGGCCAGAAGTAAAAATTGGAAGTCCAATAGTACAATTTCTGTAGTTCCATATATTAAAGGTCTAATTCTCACTACTGCAAACAACTCGCTGCTATGTGATTGAAAATTCTATTGTATTTCATTCTTTTTTCAGAAGCTTGATGGAAAAATGAGATAATGTAGCAAATTGTGGCCTGGCCTTTAGAATTTCAGCCTAGAAATCACACACAACATTACCTCTCACACGGTAGCAACAAAAGCAACCCCCAACCTTTGGTCATGCTTGTAGTTATGAAGACATTAGCTTATCTTTGATTGCTTTTATATTCTCATCTGAATACAATTGACTATAGATATTTTTTGTATCTTGTTTAGATTTTTAGGTTAAATTTTCTTTTAAAAAAATTATATGAGTTCAGTGAGTACACTTTGAGTGTGTGTGTATATATTTTACTAATTTAAGGAGAAAATCCTTTCATTTTGTTTTTGTTATGCTTTAATTTTATTAATATGCCCAATAAGACTAAGTATTAAGATCTAGAAACGTTATTTAAAGTGTGATTCTCATGCTCCTAGACATATTTTTGGATATCTCAAGGCTCATACTTCTTAAAACAATTATATCTTAAAAATAGTATAGTATGTAAAATGGTATTAATAAGGACTTGTTTTATTAAATCTATGGAAGACAAATTGGTTTTAGAAGTACTTATATGGGAAACGAAAAACTAAAATTAAATTATAAAACATTGTCAAAGTATACTAATATGTTAGTTAGGGGTATTAACCTTTAAATCTCAGACTCCACCATTCATTTTCTATGTGCTCGTTTTCTTAAGACAGTAAACTATAAACCTAAAAAAAGTTTAGAGTTTTCTGTCTTAAGCAAGATCATGGTTCTTCTATTTGATTTCAGGGTGACTACTCTGCTATATTTTTGTTTACTCACTCTTCAGATATTCCCATAGTACAAAAGTTTAAGAATTGGCTTTAAATTAGTGAGTGGATTTTATTTCTTTTTAATTTTTATTCTTTTGAATTTGCTAAAGAATAATCACCTTTGAAGCACCTTTGAATTGGGTGTCACTTTAAGCCACTGCATTCTCCTTGTCATGAAACATGATGCCTGTTAAAACTACAAATGTAAATACAGTAATGGAATTGATCACTGCAATGTTTCATATAACAGTGTTTTAATGGAGTTGATATCAGATTGTTACCAAACTCAAGATCGGCAGCTTGTGGCTTGAGAGCTAAAGACCAAGAGAGAAGCGTTGGCGAAAAGGAATGTGTTTTATTCCAAATCCCAGGAGTCAGGGAAAAGGACAGTCTATTGTCTCAAAGACCAACTTCCCCAATCAGAAAACAGCCGAAAGTTTTATAAGTGAGTAGGTAGAGACAGAACAGAGGAAAATGGGGGAGTTGGTCAAGCAAGTCCCAGGTGCTGACGCTTGAGAAATCACTTCCTGAGGTCTGGTCTGCTTCAAGATAATGCTATCCTGGGTGGAACAGACAAGGGTGCTCCATGCATAATATTATGAAAAATTGCAAGGAAATTGCAGCATGGATTCTGAATTCAGAACTGGAACAGGTTCTTTCAAATTAGTGCTCTGCTCATTAACTAGATTAGCGAGGTATGCACGTAGCCTTGAGAAAATAAAACAGCAATTATCTCTGACTTTGAGAGGGAGGAACAAGAAGAAAAAGAATGTACTAGTATAATAAACTGTGAAGTCAATTAAACTGTAATCCAGCCAACCAAGCTAGATTGTTGCATCTTTAAAAGTGTATGGTCATCCTTATAAGACCACTTGTAATGCGATCATACTTATGTCCTCCTCTAGAGTGAAGTATACTCTTCGTATTGTACACATACATAACAGGAAAATAAATTTACCGACAAATTTATAAAATTTATCATACCTCTTTATTAATTTCTTCTGTCCCTTTGATTTATTAAATATTTGTTCTTTTTTTTTTCTTCAGAAACCTCCATGTTAACATGGCTTTCAGCATTCTATCATCATTGACCCTCTGACCTTGGACACTGTGATATAATATTTACCTCAACTTTCCTTTTGAAATTACGCTTATGCTTGATTTCAACAATTCTACTTTTTCTTTTTCTCTTGTTCTAGGTCCAAAATTATACATTTTTATTATAGATATCTGCTATCTGCAATGTTTTGTTTTAAACAGCATGAGAAACAATTTAATGGATAATATTCATATATGTAGACTTAGCGTCCATAGTTTAAATAAGAAGAAATCCACATGGACATTTAATGAATTTTAATATTTGGAATTTTAATGAAACACAACAGGTACTTATCAGTTGTATTTTCTTGCTTTGAAGGTATTATTTTTCTAGATTCTTTGTCAGCCTGTTCCATTCAAAGCCTGTTCTACAAGATGTCTCCAGAAAATGTACTTATTCTCCTGAAGATTTCATTTTTCTTAAACCTGAATTTGGTTTCCAAGTTTTATTTATGTGTTGTTGTTTTTTTAGTAGCATCTGTATGTAACATTTTTATTATATAGGAAATGAAAAACTAAAATTAAACTATAAACCATTGTCTACGTATACTAATATGTTAGTTAGGGATATTTACCTTCAAATCTCAGACTCCACCATTCATTTTCCCTGTACTTCAGGTCTAGATTGGCCCATCAGTGAATTATGCTAAAGAACAAATTATAAAATAATGCTATTGTGATAAATTTTTTTTCAGGGAATGAAAAATGAGGAAATATTGTCCAGTGCATTTTTTTACATTTTAGTATTATTGTTTTTTTTTTTTTTTATATCTTTTTATATTTATAGAGAGTAATTGTTTTATCTTCAGTGCATATTTATTTCTATTTTACTTTTGACAGATAGAGAGAGAGACAGAGACAGAGACAGCTAGAGAACCGAACTGTGGGAACTCCCCATTTCAGCATGTGGGTCCTGCGTGGGCCGGAGCCGGGATTCGATCCTCGGTCCTCGTGGCCTCAAAGCGAGCGCTCAACCCACTGAGCCATCCCGGCTTTCCCCTGTATTATTGTTTTTTAGAAGGTACGTGATTTTCGTTTATTGCTGCAGAAGTTCATAAACTGCCCCCTAATTTTGTTTAACATATTATGAAAACTAGTTTGAATTCTGCCTTTTTATCAACATCAATATTTTTTTATATCAATTTCAGGTGCACAGCATAATGGTAAGACATTTACATAATTTAAGAAGTGATCCCTATGATTAGTCTAGTACCCACTTGTCACTACACAGTTATTGCCATATCATTGACTATATACCCTATGCTTCACTTTACAACTATTTAGTAACTACCAATTTGTATTCCTTAATTCCTTCACCTCTTTTTATTATTTTATTTTTTATGTATTTATGTTTATTGCTAAACTTATTGGGGTGATGCTGGTTAGTAAAAATTACATAGGTTCCAGGTGGACAATTCTATATATATTGTCCATGTGTTGCATTCTGTGCTCACCACAGAGTCAGTTCTCTTTCCATCAGCATATATTTGAGTCGACAATCCTCTTCCTCCATCCCCTTCCCTGCTTACCCTCAACTAACCACTAAACTATTGACTGTGTCCACGAGATTCTGTTTTAATTCACCGTTTTTTACCCTGTCCTCCCTCTCCCATCTATCACCCCTACAAATGTAGTATCCATCTGACCCTGTAGTTATTACAATATTATTGACTATATTTTTATGTTGTATACTACATCCCCATGACTACTGTGTACCAACCGATTTGTACTTCTCAAACTCTTCTGATGGTTTTACCCACACCCTTAACCCCCCTCTCCTCTGTCAATCATCAAAATGTTGTGTTTATATCTATATGTGTCTATGTTTTGCTCACTTGTTTTGTTATTTATATTGCACAAATAAACAAATTGCATTGCATCTGTCATTCTCTGTCTGATACTCTACTCAGCAGAGCACCCTCCAAGTCCGTTCAAGGCACTGCGGATGGCAAGAACCCATTTTCTGCTATGGATGAGCAATATTATATATACCACCTTCGCTTGATTCATTCTTCCAGTGACATCTTCTATTGATTCATGCCTCCACATCCAAGCCATTGTAAATGACACTGCTGTGAGCGTGTGGATGCACATGTCCGCTCGAAGTAGCATTTTGGGTTTCTTCAGATAAATACCCATAAATGCAATTAGTGAGTCCTTCTTATTCTCTTGTTACAGCTGTTGTTATGAAGTCTATTCTGTAAGTATTTTTACCCAGGTTATTTGTGTATTGTTTTTATAATTTTCAGTTTTCTGTAATATCTTTTTCCATTACTTTATAGTCTGTGTGTGACATTCATTCTGAAATGAGTCTTTTGTAGGCAGCATATATAAGGGTTTTATTTTCTTATCCATTCAGCCTTCCTATGTCTTTTGATTAGAGTGTTTAAACCATTTTCATTGAAAGTAATTGTTGATAGATATGTTGCTATTACCATTTTATAATTCATAATTTTAATCTTTTCTTTTCATATCTTAAAGAAGTTCCTCTAACTTTTTACTTCTTTTTTTTATTCTTTTGCAATACTGATTTGGTGGTGATGAACTTTTTTAGCTTTTTATTGTCTTGAAAACTCTTTAGCTGTTCTTCAATTTTAAATGATAGCCTTGCTAGGTAGAGTAATGTTGGTTGTAGGTCATTGCTCTTTATCATGTTAAATATTTTCTGACAATCCCTTCTGGCCTGCAAAATTTTTGTTGAAAAATCAGTTCATAGTCTTATCGGAGCTTCCTCCTAAGTGATTAGTTACCTTTTTGTTTCTGCTCTGAGGACGTTCTTTTTGTCTTTAATTTTTGTCATTTTAATTATAATGCCAGCCATATGAATTTGTTGAACATCAGTCTTGCTGTTTTTACTCAAATACCTCATTTGGCTTTCAGTACCATTTTCATACAAATTCAAAACCGACATTTTAAAGGAATTATTTTTACAGTTTACACTTTAACGCTGAATCTATAATTATTTCTTGATAATGTTTTCATTATAACTGCACTCAAAGCGCATTAAGTCTGTACACGGCTCAGAGATGGCAGTGTTTACCATGGCTTAAGAAACACATAACGCATCTGAGAAGTCTTTGTATGTCAAAGCGTTAATGTAGATTCTGGTTTTGTGCCAATGCTGTACCTGTAACTACTCAGCAAAAGTCTCAATTACACCAAGGCTGGTCCTCACCTGCCTGGGGCCTCTGGACTCTGATAGTTTTCCAGAGAAACATGCAATGAGGGCAGGGCTTGTTCTTCACCAAGAAAGTACCTCTGAATCTAAATGAGTTGGGTGGGTCAGGGTCCCAAGTCAGCAGGGTGGACCAGTGGATCTCACCAGACCAATTAAGTTCCGATTTGTCTATATAAAGGAGTTCTCAACACAAAATATGGCAGTCACTTTCTGGCTACATGGGAGGAAGACCCTACACAAGGTAAATGTGGACTGTCTTCAAGCCCTTGCCTCAAAGCCACATACCACTGTCTGCTCTCCATATAACCTTGGTATCCCCTTCCCCCCCAATCACCCAATCACTGTCCCTTCACCAGAGCTGATGATAAATGCCTGTGAGTGAGTGATTCTGTGTGTGGGTCCTTTAAGAGGATTTCTGATTTTTTTGTAGCCTTCCATACCACTGAGAAGGTCAGAAGCCTAACTATTTTTCACAACTAGATGCTGTGAGGGCTCCTCCTTATAGCACTTGTACACTGAACTGGGGAGCTTAATGTGGAATTTGGGTCCCTTGTTCCCCAGGATGAACTTCTGCACTGTGACAATTCTCTTTATTCTCAACTGTCACAGGAGATTTGCAACTAGCCTCCTTTGCATCTCTGTTCCTCCTACCAGATTTGATGTTGTACTTCTTTATAACCTTAGTTATAAAACATGTTCAGCTAAGCATCAGTGGTTCTTCTGGTTGATTATTGTATAATGTATTAACAGTTGTAATTTTAATTTGTTCACTGAAAGAGGCAGGCACAGTGCTTATGTACTTGGCCATCTTGGATTTCCTCCCCCGTTGCATTTCACAAGGCCAGAATAATAGTAACACTGTGGGAAGCCAGGACGGCTCAGTGGGTTAAGCACTCGTTTTTCAGCCCTGGGGACCAAGCATTGAATCCTGCCCTGGCCCCTGCAGACCTATGTGCTACACTGGGGTATGTTTCTCAGGCAGGAAGTCCCCAGTTCAGTTATCACTCCCAGGTCTTGCCCCTGGCTCAAGGCACTGAGGGAGTGTGCCCCCCAATTTGGAAGGCTCCAGTGCAGTTCCCATCCTGCCTGGCCCCTGCTCACCATGTGGAATGAAACCAGGTTGAAAACTGACTATGTACAACTATGGAAATTGCTCTGGGAACTCCCCCTTATCTCTGTCTCTATCTCTATTTCTCTCTGTCAAAAACAATAAAATAAATCTTTTTAAAAAAGTATTAACACTGAACTGTAACAAGAATTGCAAGAAAAATTTACAGGAAATTTTCATGATCACATATGTAAAATAAATAGTACTTGTAAATTGAGTAATGTGGCTCTTATGAAAATAACAGAGTGTTATTGAATATTTGTTTCATTTGATTAATGACTGAGAGAAAAAAAGCAATTTTATACACATATTGCAAAATTTCATCCTGTTATATCTAATAGTTTTTTCCTCTTGGAGAAAATTGTAGAAAGATTAAGATCTCTAGACAAAGATAAATTTCAGGAACCTTTTTGTAAAGTATGTACTTATTTAAATTCTTCAGTCTTGACAAAATGTCTTTGCTAAATAAAAGTTATATGTCTGACAGGTGAAATTATTTTTGTCAAGACTATTGAATAGAAATATATGGTAAAATGAGTCATTTCACTAGATTTCTCAAGTTATCTACTTGTTCTGTTTGCTTATTTAAAAATTAATATATCTGTATTTTATACAGCATTTTTACATTTTTCCAAATGAAAACAATCTTAACTGATACTGTGGAGAGCGAGAAAATAAAAAACAAAAAAGAAATACAACTAACATACTTTTATGGCTAGTTCTTAAATTTGGAGGTTACTGCACTTTAAAAATGAGATTTACTTATGAGGGTAAACAAAATTGAAATAATATACAAATGAATTATTAGTAGCACATTTATTTGGAAACCATAATTTATTCAGAGTAAGTCCGTTTATAATGAATTACAAATGATCTGTAGGAAAATTGGTATGAAAGTAAATTTAATACATGTGGGAAAGCTCTTAGAAAGAATTGGCTTTTCAGTGTCACTGCCAAGCTCACTGGGACTTCTTGGAAAGATGAACAGAAATTTCACAGGACATCACTGATCACTCAGAAATTATACAAAGATAATGCCTCATCTTTAAATGGTAGATTCACTGGAAAGAGTTTCACATAAATGGGTTTCAAATATAATGCTAAAATTTAATATCCTAACTGAAGATTTATTTAGTAAGACTTTTACATTTGAATTGCATTGGAGTTGGGATAGAAAAAAAGATACAAGGTTTGACAATTAAGTTCGTGAACTTGCAACTGTGCACTTACATTGGCAGCACTGTACAAACAATTTAGTGAGCTTTCATAATCTTGGTATATTAGCATCTCACAGCTGTGTTCATCTGGATGTAATTTGGTGGTGTTCTGCTGAGTGTTTAAGATTGTTGTGTGTTTTTGTGTGCCGTTGTGAGAATGTCAGAACTTGAATTAGACCAACAAACAAACATTAAATTTCTTGTTAAATTTGGCAAGAATGAATGTAAAATTAGGGACATGTTAGTTCAAACTTATGGGGATAATGCCATGAAAAAAAAAAAACAACCCAAAAAAACAAAACACAGCAGTGTACAAATGGATTAAACATTTTTATGAAGGCAGAGAAAGCGTCACTGACAAAGAGAGGTAAGGTTGGACAGTAACAAGCAGAACTGATGAAAACATTGCAAAAATTTATTGAATTGTGCATCAAAATTATTGGCTGACTCTGAGTAGCATAATAGACCAAGTAAACAGCGACAGAGAAACAGTTAGGAAAATCTTAACTGAAAATCTTGGCATGAGAACGGCGTGTGCAAAAAATGGTCCTGATGTTGCTCACCAATGAACAAAAACAAAGCCGTGTTGAAGTTTTCTGAGACCTTTTGGAGAGACAATGTTTGGGGCCATGTTATCACGCAATGAAGCATGGGTGTACCAACACAACCCTGAAACACAGCATCAAAGCATACAATGGAAGTCAGCCAATTCTCCATGCCCGAAAAAGTGCCATCAGTCCAACTCGAGTCCAAACAATGTGCACTTTTGATATCAGAGGACTTGTTCACTAGGAATTTGTACCAACTGGACAAACAGTCAACCAAGTTGATGATTTAGTGGTGCTGAAAAGGCTGCAGGATAAAGGTAGAGAAAAACAACCTGAAATTTTCATCAACAACGCATGGCTCTTGCATTATGAAAACCCACCAGCTCACCAGCACTGTGTGTGAGGAAGTTTTTAGCCAGTAAACAAATAACTGTATCAGAATACCCTCCTAATTCACCTACTCTGCCCCCCAGTGACTTTTTCTTTCCCTTAATGATAAAGGGAATATTGAAAGGAAGACATTTTGGTGGCATTCAGAATTTCAAGGGTCATAACATTCTAGTTCTGATGGCCTTTCTTGAAAAAGAGTTCCAAAATTGCTTTGATGGGTGGATTCAGCACGGTCGTTGGTGTGTGTCTTCCCCTAGGGAATACTTAGAAAGTAACTATAGTGATATTCAGTAAGGAGGTGTGTAGCACTTTTTCTTAGGTGACTTTATGAACTTAATTGTTAGGCCTCTTATATAATTCTATGTTAGCCATTGAATCTATCATACATTCATTGCTATATGCCAGATTCTTAGTGTTACATACCAAATAAAAATATATGGTATATATATATTTTTCACTGATTATATATATCCTTAAAGGAGGTCTACTTTATAATATTTTTTGTTTGTTTAACTTATTTTAAACCTTTTCTTACTATTGAGGTCTCTACTTCACATCTACAATTTTTTTCAAGCTAATTGCACACTAATTTGATATTGATATAATGTGGTAGAAACTCACTTTCCATCTTCTCTCACAGATTTTTCTAAATCGTCCCTCTTTTTTAATTATTTTTCACGATATCACTAGAATATTTGTCATTTCTTCACTCTAAGGCAAATCACTCTGCTATCTTTTGGAAACTATGACACATTTTACGAGTTTTGCTTTTCATATCGCTTCCTTTTTACCACTTCATTTTCATTCTCCACTGAATTTTTTAATTTACTTTTCTACCGTATTTAAGTTTCTACTATCCTGGTAAAATTTATTAGTCAACATTACAACTCTTATTTATCTTTGAATCATTAAACTTCTTGAATGATCAATCTACATTTACTGCTTCCATTTCATCATTATAGTCATTTTTATTTTTGTACAACAATCCTTTGCTTTTCAATCCTGTATTTTTAACTTCTCTTACTAGGGCAGAGATTCAAAATACCAAAGATTCATTTATTCCCTAGTACCTAAATTAAAAAATTGCAATTATTTTTCATTATTTTCTTTATCATTGCTCTTGTTTACTTATTTCATTCATCTTCAAATTATTATTATGTCCAACATCCTTACATCTGGATTGTCAAATTGCTTTTTAGTGTTGTGTTGTCCATAATTTGTATGTCTTCAACTTCGTTATGCACACAGTTACTAAAAAAATCTTTTTGAAATATTGATCTGAAAAAGAGTACGCCATAGAACATCTCTGCTGAATTCCCATTCTCTACAGAATAAAGACTGAAAGGAATTTTTTATTTTAAATAAAAAACTCCATAATCTGACTCCTAATCAACTTTTTGATTTTACTTTTCACTACTTTCTTCCATGAGCCTATAATTTTGCCCATAATCTATGCTTTATGTTCATTAATTTGCTCTGATTTTTTATATAAATAAATTTAAAAAGAAACTATAAAATATTGAAATATATTATGGAAAGATGATTTTTTAATAAAAAATTGCTATTCATCCTTAAAACACATTCACAATGTCTCCTCTTTATCAATAATTCCATTATAATTTAAGCAGAATATACTATTGCTCTTTTAAGCTTCTACCATATTTTACCCATTTATTTTTTAAGTATTTTATTATTTATAAAACATTGCAAGGGTAATGTTGATGTATGCTAGATAACATAAAAATTAAAACTGAAAAAATTAGGTTTTGTATTATATTTAATATAATAAATTATATTATTAATGTATTATCTTCATAGACTATAATATTTTTCTATTTTTTCTCTCTACAAACTTAGTTATTAGGTCATACAAATACATAAATTATCAGGTTTATTTTTAATTAATATAAATAAAACAATATTGGTTGCCCTTGAAAAAGTTAAGATTAAAAATAATTTGATAATCTCAATATTGAGAAAAAATGTTTTTGCTAAAACTAATGTTTGTTCTAAAACTATTGAGTTTTAATAATTCTATGTATTCCAACTTTAAATCCTTCTATATAAGGTTTGAAAATATTTTGTTCCAATACGTGCTTTGTGTTTTTATTCGCTTAGCAGAATCATTAATAAAGAATTTTAAATATAAAACTGAAAACATCATCAGTTTCTTTTCTTGACATGGTTTTGTTTTATACAGGTGGGTGGGGGCTATGCAGAATGGGATTTAGGCTGGGGGGGGATGTCTCTCGCATGGGAGGTATGCCCCCTCCAGCCAGGGGTCGATTCGGGGGTGACAAATGAACTCAGGGCCTCCCACATGGGAAGAACACTGCAGTTCAGCATACGGGTCCACATGAGCCAAGGCCAGGATTCGATCCTTGGTCCCTGGGTCTGTAAAGCAAGCTCTTAACTTATTGAGCCATCCTGGCTTCCTATGTTCTTGGGACATTCTGAAGAAGTTCTGGAAGTCCTCTTATGTGAGTTGCTCTATCATAGTTGTCTTGATGTCTTGAATTGATTCAGGTTACCCATCTCTTCTTGTAGGCAATTTCTGTCAAATAAAAACTTTATGATCTGTCCTCATTCACTGTGTTCAAGAACAATGGGATAAGTGTTTTCAAAGTGAGGGGAGAATTTTGATACATATTAATGGCAATATGTCTTATACTATAATAATTTTTTGTTTAACCATTCACCTATTTTTGATGAAAACTCATAAATATAGCATGTAGTACTATAAATTAAATTATGAATTAAATTATTTTTTTAGATTGTATATAAAATCACAATATTTGGAAAATTTCCCAGACATATGAAAATCATATCTGCAACAAATTCTGTGGATTCCCAATATTATGTAATAACCCAATTTATCATGAATGTTACTTACAAGACCCTTGATTCTATCACTTGCCAGTTATCTTGCTGCTATCTATACTATGTGAGTGTTGAAAGATTTTAACAACTTTTAAAATGTGACTTCCATGCTATCTAATCAATAGATCTTGTTCCTGAGACTCTGGAATCTTATTTTTTTAAAGCTCATCAGTTTTTGAGAGTGTGTGTATTTCATGAGTCCATTGACACAATGTTTATGAAATAACTTAAAGATATGGAGGATATATTCATCACTGCCAAAGTTAAGAGGTAGGTAGCGAAGGGAGAGAATGTAGTTTCAAAGGAGTAGCATTAGTGAATCTTGTCATGGTATAGTTAAGTATCATGACTGTGGTAAGGGTTATATGAAGCTAAACATATGATGAAATTGCATGAGCTACACACATACACACTCACACAGACACAAGCATGTATAACAAATGAAATTTAAGCTCTCCGGATTGTACCAATATGATTTTCCTGTTTTTAATATTCTGTAGTGATAGAGGATGTTAATATTGGGGGAGGCTATGTGATACCTCTATGTATTCCTTTGAAATTTCTTATGATTCTATAATTATTTCAAAAGTAAAGTAAAAAAAATTCTCAGGCAACTTCTATGCAACCTCTTGACTCTGTCTTGACTGGCATTAAAAAACATCTCCACAGCAAGCTTTTGAGGAGATTCATTAGAAAGTTTCACAAACATTTCTCCTTTTAGTGGTAAAAATATTTTAGTACTGTTATTAAAGAAATGTAATTTCAGTTAGAGTGTTTGAGGGGCACAGAATCACAGTAACGCATATGTTAGAAACATACTGTTTAACTTAAAATTAATCCACCCATCTCTTTCTACTCTATATTGGATAGCCCAGACCATTCATTATAACAATAGAAGATAAAATGAATCTCAACCTTTCCCCACTGGTAGATAATATACCCAGGGAAGGCTATAATTAACAGTCATTTTATTATTGAGTAAGGTCACTAGATTTGTATGATTATTTTTTTATTGTGAATTTGTAATTCACATTTTGTCTCTTGAAGTGACATCTTTGTTTCTCTTATTCATAATCCCAATGTGAGTATTCATTAGCAGTGGGTAAAAAGATGAACTAAAAAGATGAACATGAGTGTACAATGTCATCTCTTAGTTATAAAAAGAGTGCAACACTGGGATTCATGGTTAGAAGAACAATGTGTTGATATGGTGAGATAAATGTCTCATTATACTCAGCATCTCAGCATGGTTAAAACCTTTCATGGGTAACACATTTAGTTTTGACTGTGCAACTTAAAAGCCAATTTACAGAGGATTAAAAGAGTTCCATAATGATTAATGGATTAAAAATATGACCTCTAAAAGAAGGTTAAAGGGACTATAATTATTCAGCTTGAAGACTACGAAGCCAAGGGATAAGTTAGAATTATCTGTTGAGGATGTCACAGACCTTCATGCAGAGAATGTGACAATCTATTCTCTAATTTCTGAGAACATGCCTGGAAGAAGTAAACATAAGTTGCAACATAAAGAATTTCAATTGTATTTTAAATGGAATTTCAAGGAAATAAAGTCTTTTAGATATTTAAATTTATCATCTATGGATATTGTAGCAATTTTATTATGAAAGAAAATAAAAAAATATTCAATCAAAATGTATCCTTTTGGATTTACATATAGGAACACTGAGGATGGAGCGACTTCTATATCATATAAACCCTTCAGGTAAAAATTGCTTTGAGTGATGTTAATCATGTTAATCAACAACAATAACAACAATGCAACAAAAAGCAACAATCCAAGCCTTTTAACATCAATCACATAAACCAGAAATACCTCTATTTGTAGTTGTGGTGGAAAAAAACACAACTTTCTGACATCAAATGTGAATAAAGGGAGTCTATCTTATACAAAATTATGCTCTTTGCCTGCAGCATTTGTTGGTTTTATTCAACTTTATGTATGGCATATTTTCTCTCTTTAAGCTTTAATATTTCAATGTCTCTTTTCTTTCTGCTGTCATCATGTAATCATTTGTTTATTCTACAAATACTCTCTAACTTTGTACAAGCATTAGGTGACTAATGAGGATACAGTAGACAGCAAATAAAATAGAAACAGCTAGTATCATCATGGAGCTAAGTCCAATACACATACAGTGGAGTAAACAAGCAATAAAATATAAGATTCTATGGGACAGTATATGATAGATAACTAATGTTGCTAGTGTGGCAGTTTTGATAACCTAACATTAGAGTAATCAAAGAAATGCGGGTTTCACCTTGTTGGATAGCATCGTAGTATAATCTCGCCTGCTCACGATATCTCCATTGCTTTTGAGGAGCATAGTTTTGTTCAGTTTATAATAGTTACTTTAAGGTAGCTGCTTTGTCTTTCTGAATCCTAACATTTCTATCTGTTTCTTTCACACATGAATTGGGCAACTCCTAAAACCATCACATTGGGCATTAGGGTTTCCATACATGACATTTGTGGAGGACACAGTCCTTCAAATCATCAGCCCTATTGTTTAGTAGCAATCCAATTCTTTGATAATTTATTTTCTACTGAAAAAAATTGTTTATGAAGTTTTTTCTACTATAAGCAACACTGCTATTAACATATGATTATCTATTGCTGCATAAAAAAACATCCTATAACTTGATAGCTAAAAACAATAATCATTTATTTACTCATGATCCTTTAAGTCAGAATTTTTCCCTGGGCGTAGTAGAAGACAATGAATTCATCTGTGCTGCACGTGTTGTCTGCCAGAATCTGTCATATATCTGAGGTCTTACCTGGCATGCATGATCCTTTCCCTTTATGTAGCTAGTACCTGCAACATGGGATGTTCAGGCTTGTTCACATGCAAGTGACAAGCCTGTCCCAGATTCCAGTGGTAAGCACATAGAATCCATGTTTCTTTGTTTGTTTTAATTGTTTTTTCAGTTACAATTGACCTTCAATATAATTATATGAGTTTCAGGTGTACATCGTCCTGGTTAGATATTTAAATAATTTATGCAATGTTTTCTCAAATTAGTTTGGTATCTCTATATAGTTCTTCGAACATTATTGACTATACTTTCTATTCTGTACTTTTCATCTCTGTGACTATTTTGTAACTATCAATTTGTTTTTCTTAATCCCTTCGTATTTTTCACACAACTCCCTAAAATCCCTCCCTTCTGGTAATTGTCAATTTGTTCCCTTTTATCTATGAATCTGTTTCTGTTTCGCTTGTTTACTTATTTTGTTTTTTAGATGCCACATATAAATGAGATCATATGGTATTTATCTCTCTCAATCTGACTTATTTTATTTATCATAATGCTCTCTACGTCCATCTATAGTGTTGCTGAGTGTAAGATTTCATCCTATTCTATGGTCAAGTAATAGTCCATTGTACGCATAGGAGGTCTGAAAATTAAGTAGGGGAAATTATCATTGTGTGCGTACATTGGCAGCATGGTACAAACAACTTGGTAAGGCTTTATAACCCTGATATATCAGTGTCTCACAGCTGTGTTTGTGTCAATGTGCCCTGGTGTCTTGCTGAGTGGCATTCATTATTATTGTTGTATGTTTCTGTGTGCAGTTTTGAATGTCAGAACTTGAATTGGAGCAACAAATAAACACTACATTACTTGTTAAACTTGGCAAGAGTGGAAGTTAAATCAGGGACCTGTTAGTCTAAGTTTATGGGGATAATGCCGTGGAGAAAACAGCAGTGTACAAAAGGATTAAACAGTATTCTGAGGGCTCAGAAAATGTCATTGAAGGAAAGAGCTCAGGGCAGCCAGTAATAAACAGAACTGATGAAAACATTGCAAAAATTTGTTGAATTTTGCATCAAAATCATTGACTAACTTTGAAAAGCATAGTAGACCATGTAGACATCACTAGAGAAACAATCCGGAACATCTTCACAGAACATATTGGCATGAGAAATGTGTGTGAAAAAATGGTGCTGAAGGAGCTCACTGATGAATAAAAGCAAAGAAGTGTCGAAGTTGCCAAGACCTTTTCCAGAGGCAAGATGACATTTTGGGCCATGTTATCTCTGGTGATAAAACATGAGTGTACCATTATAACCCTGGAACAAAGTGTCAAAGTGCACAATAGAAGGCAGCCAATTTTTTATGACCAAAAATATTCTGTCAGTCCAAATCAAGAGTCAGAAAGACAATGCTCACCTTTTTTGATGTCAGAGCCAATGTTCACTATGAATTTGTACCAACTGGACTGTCAACCAATTTGACTATTTGGAAGTGCTGAAAAGGATGCATGAACAAGTTAGACGAAAACAGCCTGAACTGTTTGACAACAATTCATGGCTCGTGCATCACGACAATGCACCAGCTCACAGGGCACTGTCTGTGAGGAAGTTTTAAAGTCAGTAAACACATAACTGTATTGGAACTCCCTCTCTACTCACTTGATGTGAACAACAGTGACATTTTTCTTTACCCATAGCTGAAGAAAATATTGAAAGAAATACTTTTTAATGACATTCAGGACATCATGGGTCATCCAAAAGTTTGGATAACAGTTCCTTATTAGATGTGTCTTTTGCAAATATTTATTCCCAGTATGTGATGTTCTCATTTTATTGACATGGTTTTTGTGGGGCAGACATTGTCAATTTTGATAAAATCTAACTTATGCATTTTTTACAGACTTATGTCTTTGACGTATTGAAAAAGGCATCACCATACCCTTGAACATCTAGATTTTATATTATGCTATTTCTTACTAGTTGCATAGTTTTACATTTTGGTTTATATTTTGTATTAATTTTTGTAAAGGGTACAGGTCTGCTTTGGGTGTTTGTTTTTTTGTTTGTTTTTGTTTGTTTTGTTTTTTGCATGTGAATATGCAAGTGGTTCCAGCACCATTTATTGGAAAGAATATCTTTGCTTCATTGTTTTAATTTTATTTCTTTGTCCACTATATTTCTGTGAGTCTACTTCTGGCTTTTCATTCATTTTCACTTATCTATTTGTTTATATATATTTTTTGCCAGTATACACTGTCTTGATTATCTGTAGCTTCACCGCAACTTAAAGTAATGTAGTGTTTTTCTCTTTCAGTCTTGTGTTTTCTGTTCTGAATCTTTGGCCTTTCTACATAAACTTTAAAATCACTTTATCAGTGTTTACATGCGCGCGCGCGCACACACACACATACACACACACACACACACACACACACACACCCTTCAGAGCATTTGATGGTGATTTCATTCAACCTAAACAATACTAAGTTTTCCTATCTCTGCAAATGGGTATGAACTATTACTTCATTTATTTAATTATTTCATGCCATTCATCAGTTTTGTATGTTTTCTCACTTAGACTTGTATATATTTTGTTAGATTTATATATAAATATTTTTATTTGGGGGTATGAACGTTAATGGTATTGTGGGTTTTTTTTTCTGTTTTAGGATTTGTTTTATTGTTTGAGAGAAGATGATATGGGGGGGGGGAGAGAGAGAGAGAGAGGAGAGAGAAGAAGGGGGATGGCCCAGTGAAGTCTCCACTGTTGTACATCATTAGATTTGACATAGCTTTATTCCACACAGGTGAATGTGGGGCCATGTGGGGTGGAACTGAACAGAGGGCCTCCTTCATGGGAGGCCAGAGCCTCCACCACCATCCTGGTGGTTACCTGTCGTGCCACAGTTCAGCATGGATATGAATGAGCCGGGGCCGGGATTTGATCCCTGGACCTGTGTTTACAAGGCAAGTGCTCAACCTGTTGAGCTATCCTGGCATTCCCATGGCATCGTGTGTTTTTAATTTAAAATTTCATTTGTTCATTGCTGGCATATAGAAAAGCAGTTGTCTTTGTATATTAACTTTGTGTTTTACAACTTTGCAATAGTTGCATATTAATTCCAGGAATTTTCTTGTAAGTATTTTTGGATTTTCTGCATTGGCCATTATATAATGTCTGAACAAAGACAGTTTATTTATGACCTCACAATCTATATGGCTTGTCTTGATATTGATCTAAGTGGAAAAGCTACAAACTTCTCACCATTATATATGATGTTTAGATGTAAGTTTTTTGTAGGAATTCTTTATTAATTTGAGGAAATTTCTCCTACTTCCTACTATCCTAAGAATTTTTCTTTAAACATGTTCACATTTTTTTTTTGAGATCAGTTTTATTCCACTCAGAACCAAGTGTCAATTTTATTGTATTTTAAGATGGTATGCTTAAGATACTCTGAAGTGCTTTCCTTTAAGATATATCTTTTTATAAAATGGTTACTTGAACATGTGATTAATAATTTTAAAATATGGGAATTTCCTACTTAATTTTGTAATTATTTTTATAATATTTGCATTGAAATCAGAAAAGATACTCTGTATGATTCTAATTTGGGTTTAATTGATAGTTGTTTTATTTTTCAGGATAGTGTCAGTTTTATAAATTTTCTTTCAAGTTTTGAAAGAACATGCCTATTAGTGTGTTCCACCTTTGTGGGTATAGCATCGTACATATGTTCATTAGTTAAATTTTGTTAATTGTGTTACTCCTATGTTTTATAATTGTTATAGACAAGAATTCTGATTATATATTCTGCTATGATTGTGGGCTTTAAGAATTTTCATTAATATTGTAAATTAAGTCTTTGCCACCATGCATCTAGGCGGTTTGGTTGTGCTGCAGTTCAGTATATGGGATTGCACGAGCTGAGGCCAGGATTCAAACCCCGGATGAGGGGGTGCTAACCACTAGGCTATCTCAGCAGCCCTGCTTTTAATTGGACTTTTAATCACCAGTGAGTAATATTGCTATGGTTTTTAAATAAAATTTAATGAATAACAACTTGGAAACAATAAACTGAACCAATTTAAAGTATATAATTCTTTGGTTTTGACAGACATGTTAACTTGTGAAACCACGACTATAATAAAGATATAGAACATTTGCTATATTTCCTAAATTTACTTCTTGATATTGTGCAATCCACCCTTTCTTGAATACTTTCCAATCAACCTATTCTTTTATAAATTTGTGTTTATGTTTTTAGAATCTTATGAAGATACAATCAGAGTCTATCTTTTCTTTAACTTTTAATTTCTCACTTGACATAACAATTTTGAGATTGCTCCATATTTTTATGAGTCTCAATATTTTACTTCTTTCTATTGACTCGTAGTATTTCAGTGCATGCTTATACCAAATTTTGTATAATCATGTTCCTATCACAGGTCATTTAAAAATATTTTTTAGTTTTAAACTATTATGTAGACAGTTATTATAAACATTTGTACACAGGCCTTTTCATAGATACAAATTTTTATTTTACTTGGAAAGATATCTAGAAATGGCATTATTTAGTTGTATAATAGGCATAAGCTTAGACATTTATGAAATGACCAAATTGATTTCTAAAATGATTGCACATTTGTTAAATATTTTTTATTTTGATTGTTTTTGATAAAGAGAGATAGCGAGAGAGAGGTTGACAGAGAGAGACAGAGAGAAGGGGGAGGGCCCGTAATTGTACGTCATTGGTTTTCTACATAATTTCATTCCACAGGTGGGTGGGAGTCCGCACAGGACATGTACTGGGTCGGGGACCTCCCACATGGACCTTGTCCTGGGGAGAAATGAACTGGGGGCACACCCCAGTTCAGCATATTCTTGCTAATAGTGTATGACTATTAAAGCTGGTTCAAATCCTCACCAACATTGTGGTCACGTTTTTTTTAATTCTATCTATTTGCAAGGTCTTTAGTAGTATCTTATAGTTTGTTTTAGTTTACATTTTCTAATGACTAATAATGTTTTTTAATAACTAAAAATGTTTTATATTTTATGTGTATGAGGGCTGCCTGAAAAATATCCAGCCATGTGCCCATTTTTATTATATTTACAATGGCTTGCTTTTTGACAGACAGCCATTGTATATTCAACATCTTTTATTAGATTTATATTATTGTTTTTAACAGACAGAGAGAGAGAGAAGGGGGAGGGCCCAGAGCAGTCTTCATAGTTGTATGTCGTCAGCTGTTCCTCATGGTTTTGTTCCACACAGGTGGGTGGGGGCCACACAGGGTGGGAACTGGGCTGAGGACCTCCTGCATGGGAAGCTCACCCCAGGTCAGCACATGGGTCTGCACGGGGCCGGGATTCGATCCTGGGTCCCCAAGGCTGCAAAGCGAGTGCTTAACCTGCTGAGCCATCCCGTCTTCCCTCAATGTTCTTATTTAAAGTTTCTGCTATAATCTCCAGCCTATTAAAAATGTTTTTCTTCTTCTTATGTTAGCTAAGTAATTCCTCTTGCCAGCTTTTAAAGGTCAGAGTTTATAGTATTAACTTTAGATAATTTCTATTTTCTAATATAGACTAAGGTAACAACTTTACTCACAGCACTGCTGTGAATGTATTTAATAAATTTTGGTCTTTTTTCATATTTTCTAATTTCTATTTTAATTTTTCTTTTGACTAGATGTTTCTGAAGGTACATAGGATTATTTCCAGTTTTCTGGAACTTTTCTAGCAGCCTTTCTCTTGCTGATTTATAATTATAGTCATTTTTATTCAGGGAAGTTATGTAGTAAGATTTTCTTTTTATACGCATTAACACTTTTTTTGTGGCCAAGCATAAGTTTATCTTTGTGAACAATTCAGATAAATGTGCAAGGCATAGGCATTCTGCATTTTTTGCTGGTAGTGTTTCATAAATTTTATTTATGTTTAGGAAATTGATAACGTAGTTCAGATCTATTACATTACTGAGAGAAATGCATCAAAGTATCCAACTGTAATTGTGAATTTCTCTATCTCTCCCTTTAGTTCTGTCAGTATTTATGTATTTGAAAAAAAAAAAATATATATATATATTACATTTATCATCCACACACACACATACACATGGTATATCCTTTTGATGTATTGCCCTTTTAGTCATTGTTGTGGAGACTCTTGCTGATATTAACATAGACATTCCATCTTTTAAAATTAAATTATGGGGGTGACATCGGTTAGTAAAATTACATAGGCTTCGGGTGTATATTTCTACATGACATTGTCTATGTGTTACATCATGAGCTCACCACCCTGAATCAGTTTTTTTTTCCATCACCATATACCTGAATCCCCTTCTCCTTTCCCTATACCCCTTACCCTCCCTCTGTGGCAGCCACCAAACTATTATCCATGTCAATGAGTTATTTTTTTCTGTTTTGATTGTTCATTTATTCTGTTCTTTAAATTATGCATTTAAGTGAGATCATACGGTATTTACCTTTCTGTGTCACTTACTTCGTTTAGCCTGATATGTTCTAGTTCCACCCATTTTTTTGCAAAGATATGACTTTATTCTTCTTCATGACAATAATACTCCATTGTATAAATGTACCAGAGCTTCTTTATCCAATTATTTTTTAAAGATTTATTTTACTGCTTTTAACAGAGACAGAGAGAGACAGAGAGAAGGAGGGCCCAGAGCTGTCTCCATAGTTGTACCTCATCAGTTTTCCACATGGTTTCATTCCACACAGGTGGGCGGGGGCCGCGCTGCTTCCATAGCCATCCTTTTTTTTTTTTTATTGTCAAATTTATTGAGGTGACTTTGATCAGCAACAATTAGATAGTTTCCAGATGTACAAGTCCACCCCACATCCCTCATGCATCGCATTATGTGCTCACTACCCAGAATCAGCTCCCTCTTCACCACCATATATCTGGTGCCCACTCCCACCTCCCCTTCCCACTCTCCCTCCCCCCTCCTCCCCTTCCCTCAGGTAATCACCAAACTATTGAGTGTGTCCATAGGTCTCTGTGTTTTTGTTCCTTTCAGTTTTATATTCCACCTATAAGTGAGGTCATTTGTTTCCTGATTCTTTCAGTCTGACTT
>PVKE010018583.1:0-29361 GCA_004027555.1 Craseonycteris thonglongyai | reverse complement strand
GA
The DNA here is from genome assembly GCA_004027555.1 of Craseonycteris thonglongyai. Lineage (NCBI taxonomy): Eukaryota > Metazoa > Chordata > Mammalia > Chiroptera > Craseonycteridae > Craseonycteris > Craseonycteris thonglongyai. The sequence goes on along the minus strand of PVKE010018583.1, from coordinate 29,359 downwards.
TACTGATGATGGGTGATGACGATGATGATGGTGATGATGATGGTGATATTGATGATGGGTGATGACGATGATGATGGTGATATTGATGATGGGTGATGATGATGATGATGGTGATGATGAGGATGGTGATACTGATGATGGGTGATGACGATGATGATGGTGATGATGATGGTGATACTGATGATGGGTGATGATGATGATGATGGTGATGATGGTGATACTGATGATGGGTGATGACGATGATGATGGTGATGATGATGGTGATACTGATGATGGGTGATGATGATGATGGGTGATGATGATGGTGATATTGATGATGGGTAATGATGATGATGGGTGATGATGGTGATACTGATGATGGGTGATGACGATGATGGTGATGATGATGGTGATATTGATGATGGATGATGATGATGATGATGGTGATGATCATGATGGTGGGGATATGGTGATGATGATGATGGTGATACTGATGATGGATGATGATGATGATGGTGATGATGATGATGGTGATACTGATGATGGGTGATGACGATGATGATGGTGATGATGATGGTGACTGTGGTGTTGATGACTATGATAATGATGGTGATGATGATAATGATCATATTAGCTCACTGTGTGACCTTGGGTAAGTCCTTTATCCTTACTGAGCCTCAGTTTCTCCACTTATAAAGTGAAAAGGTAGAACTTCAGCCTCCTTCCTCCTCTGAGATTTTGTGATCCAAAGAAAGGCTCAGAAGAAAGTTGAAATGTTTTGGGTTTTTTTTAGGAAAGAAAGGCAAACGGCTGTGGGAAAACAGGTAACTGGGGGCCAACTGAACAGCAGCAGAGCGGAAATGTTGTGCAGTCACAAGACAAAAGAGCAGCCTCTCCTAAAGTCTCTCTTCCCTGGACGGGGGACTCCCTACACTTCTGGGGATGAAGATGGCTGGGACGGACATGGCCTAACAGCACAGCCCCGTGGGTGCTGACAGCACCTGACTTCCCAGCCCAGCAAGTCCTCACCTGCTAATTACATCTACCAGGCCTGCCTCCACTGGGAATTTGGCTCCATGAAATCACTGCCCCACCCCCAGAGGGCCTGGAGCAAATCATTAAAATATCAGGTTTCCAGCCCCTGAGGGATGAGTAGGTGCTAAAAAGGGGCCAAGCTGGATTTGTCAAAAACCAATCAGCTCTCACGCACCAAATATCCCCTCTTGGTGAAAGCAACCAGCCTGGTGTTCAAGGGGACGTGAGGCAGTGGGAGGGGGCGTGGAGCCGGCTCTGGGAAAGCTCTTAACCCTGGGGCCCTAATTAGTTGCCCTCGGGGCTAGACAGGGCCGTGGGCTGCTGGGGGAAGGACCCAACTGTACACAGGATTAAGGTAAGAGAAATGACTCTGTGAAGCACCCACAAGGGCAATTGCCCACCCAGTGCCGGAGTTTTTGAAGCCTTCTGGCTTTTGACCTGTTGTATGGAGCCAGTCTTGTCTGCCTCCTACAAGGGTCAGATGGTCCCACAGCTGTAGTAGAGCTTTGCAAGCTGCAAAGCACCAAGGAAATGCAATGCCCTCTGGCATCCCTCAATGAAGAATCCCGTCTAAGTGAGCACTGTGTGCCAGTCCTGGGCAGGTGCAGGGGCTCACATTTTGCCCTTGGCCACCATGTTCTTTTTTCTCCAGGTTCTTCCTCCCCCTCTGGGACCACAGCTTAGCCGTCTATACTGGCCCGTCCTCTGCCTGACCCTGGGTGCAGGGACTCTTTAGGCTCTGCCCTGGGCTCCGCTTGGCTCATTCTCTCTGGGTGACTATCTTCTCCCACGGCCATGATGATAGACGGTGCCAATGGCTCCCCAGGTCGAAGTCTCGCATCCAGACCAGTCTCCTCATTTCCAGACCCGTACATCCATCCGTCTCCTGGACTCTTCCCCTGGGTGGCTGCCAACATCAACTGATCAAGAGCTGGTTGTCCTCCCAGCCCCTCCAAAGCCACGCCTCCACCTGTGCTGAGGACATGGCACTGCCGTCCGTCCAGTTGTCCAAACCGGAAACCTGGCATTTGCACTTGTCACCCCCCTGCTCTCCTGAGCCCCCAGCAGGGACCCCCCAGGTCCAGGCAGCTCTTCTCCTGTTGAAGCTCTCGGCTTTGGTCTCTGTCTCAGCCCAGCCAGGACAGAGGCCTCCGTCCCCAGGACAGTCTCTCCTGGTCCCTTCTCTGCAGGGTGACCACAGTGATGCTTCCGAAATGCAGGCCTGATGCCACCAGCCCTTCCTCCCAGGAGGCCCCTGGTCCTAAGAGGCTGTTTCCACGCAGGGGGGCACACAGGGGGCCTCTCTGTAGCCTTTCCGCATGTGCTCGTGCTGCTGACGGCAGCCCCGTCAGTGGTTTTTGCCTCCTTACCAGTCTAGGTCTCAGCAAGTCACCTAAGACCCTCAGCCTCGGTTTTCTCCTCTGTGAAATGGGATAGTATGTGCCTAATGCACACGATGGTTGTGAGGTTCAAATGAAGCAGGTGTATCCAGTTTTCACCAGCTGGGTCATGGGTACCTCGATGCGTGTGTGTGTGCGTGCGTGCGTGCGTGCGTGCATGGCAGTGTGCCAGGGAGGACAAATTGCAGGGTAAACAGGAGGCATTTTCCTATACTATTAGTTTTATGCAAGTCTTGAGGCCTAATATTGATTGATTGATCGATGGATTGATCAAATATAGTTTTATAAACATGGACATATTATGGACTCAAGTGCAAATTTTGCATCCGTTTAACGAGAAACAGGCACTAGCAGACACTACTAGCGGCTCACTTGTGTCTCCTCACCCTTAGCACTGCAGGTGTGACCACTCATCTGCTGAAGGCCAGTGCCAGCTTTTCCCGGAGCCAGAGCCATACCTCCCATCGCCACGCAAGCCAGCAGATGGTCCTCCAGGGTGGCAGGCTGCGACCAGCGGGCACGGAATAGGTCTGTGAATGCCACTGCTCCCGTGCCCGCAGAGGTGGGGAGGGCGCACAGCTCCGGGGCGGGTGGGCTCTGGTGGGTGGGCTCCGGGGTGGGTGGGCTCTGAGGTTCGGGGGTTGCGTTGTCTCCAGAGTCCTCAGCAGGACTGGGGGGCAGGTGCCCACAGTGCTAAGGAGCGTGACCACACACCTTTTCTCCGCTGCCTTCCTGTCCCCGCCTTTCTCCCAGCCCCTACTGGTGGGTCCTGGGGTTCTGACCCTCACACAGACAATCCACACTGTCTCCTAATCTCAGCCTGCCTCTGGGAGAACAAAGACCCAACTGTGTGCCAACAGCAACAGCAAGACAAATAACCTTAACAATAAAAATGGCTGCCAATTAACATGCTAATCGTCTCTAAGAGTCATCTTCACCCAATTGCTTGTTTCCCCAGCACTAGGTAACACTATTAATATTTACAGGGGAGGACTCGAGGCCTAGACAGGTTACACCTGCCTGGAATTCATGAGTCCACCACGTCACTTCTAGGCAAAAAGCCACTCTGGTGGGTGCTGTTTGGGGGAACCATGCAGAGGCAGGACCCTGGGGACAGCATGGTGGACGGTTACAGAGGTTTCCACAGGGGTGCTGGGCGGGCCAGGCAGCTGCTGAGAAGGAGTCCTACGTATGAGGCCATTCCTTAGGGGTCACCACTCGTTTTGAAACACTCAGGGTCACTTTCGCACTGACACAGATATGGGTCACAAGGACACCTCACTGTCTTCTGCACTTGCTAGAAGACAGCAGCTCAAGGGTGGATACTTGTGGCTCCACACAGGACCAGCTGGGATTTTTCACAGAACGCGTGAAATCCAGATTCTTGGATGAAATTTCCCCACTTTAAAATACTGGCCACTTTTAGAAAACATTTACAATCCTCCTTTCGGGAGCCCAATTTGTCCCCATCTGGGGGCTGAATCTGGCGCACAGGCCACCAGCTAGTGACCCCGACTACGATGAAGCAGCAGCTGGAAGCTACAAAGGGGGCACCTGCTGTCTTCTCCACAGGGAAACCCAGGTCCCCAGCTCCCACTATGGCGAAGGGACAGACACGTCTCGGGCCCAGCCTGCCTGAGGGGATGAAAACTTCTCACGGGAGCACCCCAGTATGGGGCTGATCTGGACCTTCCTATACAACCTGGAGAAACTGAGGCTGGCAGTGGAAGGAGCATGCGGAGCTCCGACTCTCTAGGCAGTGTCTGAACCAGAGAGGAACCCACCCCTCCCAGCCTCCTCAGCCACGTCCCCACTGCTGGCTTGGCCTCATCAGGGCTGATGGAGGTTCCCTGGTTCGAGTGCCTCCCCGGGGACCTCCTGGTTGGCCTCTGTGGGTGGCTCTGCCCATTGGTTAGTGTTCAGGGCCTGGGGCAGGGGGGTTTGCTGACAACTGACAAACCCCTGGGTGAGCCGTGAGCCACCAGACTTCAGAAGGGCGGCGGGTGTTTATTTAAAACCTTACAAACAGTTTACAGCCAATGGAGCAGACGTTCTAGGCAAGACCTTTATGGCCGGGCAGCCTGAGAGGCCGCGGAGACGGCAGACATGGAGCCGATCCTCCCAAGTGAGGCGCCCGGGGGGGTGTGCGTGCTGATGGGGCTGCCTTCCGGGGTTCCCACCCCGCTTCACAGTCCCTCGTTTTCCCCACTGTTGTGGGTTATCTCCCCTCAAAAGACATGTTGAAGTCCTGACTCCAGATACCTGTGAATGTGACCCTCTTTGGACATAAAACCTTCGCAGATTTCATCAAATTCAGATGAGGTCATTAGGACAGGCCCTAATCCATTCTGACTGGAGTTGGTATAAGAGGACTGTGTGCAGACACAGAGAAGGAGAAAGCCAGGTGAGCACAGAGCGAGAGGTTGGGGTGAGGCAGCCACAGCCGCGAAGGGCCAGGAGCCACGAGAAGCTGGAAGGAGTAATGAAGAATTCTTCCCGGACACACTTCAGAAAGAGTACAGCCCTGCTGACAGCTGGAATCCAGATTTCCAGCCTCCGGACCTGCAGGAGCGTCCATTTCTGTTGTTTCAGGACACTGGTTTGTGGTTCTGATGGCCGCCCTAGGACACTAAGGCGCCCATCCAGCCCCGGGGCCGATGCCAGAATCCACTCCCCGTGCACGCCTCCACGGGCCTGTCTGGGCTCAGACCCACAGAGACCCTGGTGCCACTTGGGCGTGGCCCACCTGGATGCCCCTCAGGGCCCTCCCATTCGGCTTCACTGAAGCAGGGCCTGCTTGTGCCCCTGTGGTGGCCTGGCAGGTCCCAGGGGCCTCGGTGTTAAAAATGGCAGACACCACCTGGTGGCCCAGAGGACATGGTCCCGTGTGTCAGTGACATATCCTCACAGGATTCTCTGGAGAGCTGGGACAGGACCGGTGGAGAGACATCCCGCCTCTGAGGGTGAGGACAGGTGACAGGGAAACTCCTTGGTGGGTGGTTCCGGGTCCGCCCCAGGCATGGGGCTGGCACAGGCCAGGTGTGCCCGCATCGCAACATCCCACGCCTGGCACAGAGGCTGCTTGGTTCCTGAGAAACAAATGTAGCAGCGGTGGCATTGTGCATGGAAGTGACTCCTGCTGTTCTTACTCCAGGGCCCAGTTTCCCCCCAAGATTGTCTGTAGTTTGGGGTCCATCTGAACATTTAAGCTCTGGAGGCACAGAGAGAGTCGTTTCTACGGGAGCCTGTGCTGTGAGCAGACTTCGCTGAGCATCTCGGGGGGCTCGATATCGACCAGGGCAGCTTCCCGCAAGGCTTCTGGGGTGAGCTCACCGCATGCTCCACTTCATTGGGTACGTCGAAAAGATTTGCTAAGAATCGGCCAAAAGGCCCAAGAGTTGGCTGGCTGTCCCCTTCCCAACAGGTAAGTAGATCGGAAAACAGTTCTGGGAGTTGAGAGAAGGAAGGAAGCTGGAACCCTGGCTCCTGAGGGCCTGAAGCACGGCAGGCAAAGTCCCCAAACTGCATTTCCCTCCCGTAAACGCAGTGAGGGGACTCCCTACAGAATCAGTGTGCTCAGTGAGTAATACTAATGTCTAAACAAATGCACGCATGAGCCAGCAGTCTTGCTGTGGGATGTTGGGTGGGTCCTTCCCTCTCTGCACTTTGTCACCTCCCCTGAGAAGCGAGGACGGGGTGTGTGCCCTGTGCTCAGTGGCCTCTTGGGTGATCCGGTGAGTGACCTGGTCTGAGTTCTGCTGTGTGTCTGTGTGTGTCTATGTGTGTCTGTGTGTGTCTGTGTGTGTCTCTCTGCGTGTGTGTGTGTCTCTGTGTGTCTGTGTGTGTGTCTGTGTGTGTGTGTCTCTGCATGTGTCTGTGTGTGTCTGTGTGTGTGTCTCTGTGTGTGTGTGTCTCTCTGTGTGTGTGTGTCTGTGTGTGTGTCTGTGTGTGTCTGTGTGTGCGTGTGTGTGTGTGTGTATGGGGAGGTGGGGGGCATGCTGGTGGCTGGCAAGTGCCACATTTGTTTGATTTGAGTCCATCCCCCGGTGTCCACAAATTCACTTGTGTTTATTTTCCTGAGAAGCTAAAAAAGCTGCTGAGACTAAGCAGGTCCACGCCAGACGTGCGTTTTCACTGTAAAAATATTTTCGCGGGTCAGAAAATTGCACCAAAATGTTTTCACAGGCAAAATGCTGCTGTGTGCGGCTCGGCCCTGCGGCTGGCTGGCCGTGGGGAATGAGGCTGTGTGTGTGCACCCCGGGAATACATTTCAATAATAATAATAGAACAACAACAACAACAGACATGGATGAGGGGCTTACCGGTTGTCCGGCAGCTTGCCAGTAAGTTCTATGTGATGTGTTTTCACTTCCACCCCTCCCTGTGGGGTCAGTGTGATTGTCATCAGTTTCATTTTGCAGATGAAGGAAATGAAGCTCAGAGAGGTTGAGTGATTTCCCCAAGGCCACACAGCCTGTGAGGAACAGAGCTAGGATTAGAAGCCAAGTCTATCCGACCTCAGAGACCAGGTTCTGATCCACTGTGATGCACCTCTGTGGCCCTAATTCAAGTTCGGGACAAGCCCCAGGGTTCTCCCATATATATATATATATTTTTTTGTCACTATGGTTCTCAGCAGCACTCTAGAAGGAAGTTACCTGTGAAAACTTTCACAGCTACAACTTGCTGTCTGGAGACAGCCCAGAACGTTCCATCTGTGCAGGACAGCTAGAGCCAGGGAAGCCCTGAAGACCGCCTGCTGAGATCTGCGCCTGCTGCAGCTGCGGAAGTGCTGTTCCCCACACGCTGTGGGCAGGGGCGCTGGGCAGGGGCGCTGGGCCGGGACACCAGGTCTCCATGGCCATCTTGTGGCCTTGCTCTGTGAGGTGGATATTTTAGGTAAATGCACCCACATGGCTTTGCTGCACAATTGATGCTCCGATGTGCATGTTTATATACCAAGACACCACGCATCATAGACCCACTAGACCTGCATCCTGTGTCCTCAGAACACATCCCTCTGAACTGGGATGCACAGGGGAGCAGTCGTGGCTCTCATTTATATTCACATTCAACTACATGCACCCCGTGAAAGAAACGGGAGGAGTAAAAACTGACCTAAATAATGCAGGTGATTTCCCCTTCCCTCCCCGCAGGCTCATGGACTATGCCTGAGACCAAGCTGGGGACAGCGAGGAACAGGGGAGTGGAGAGCAGGTCCTCAGCTTCACAGCCAACGGAGCCACGCTGCTGCCACGCCACCATGAAACGGTGTTTCCTCAACGTCCCTGTGTGGCAGCCCCTCGGTTCAGTTCTATGACACTCCCATGCAGTGTGCACCCAGCTGCAGGGCAGGACTCTCCCTGCCATCATCCAAGGAGGGCCTGACACTGGGCACAGGGGCGACTTGTTCCAGGTCCCACAGCTGCTGAGAGGACCCTGAACTTGAGCCACACTGTGCTGTGTGAGGACCCCGCTTGTGGGACAGGCGGCCTCACGTCTGTGCTGTGTGAGGACCCCGCTTGTGGGACAGGCAGCCTCATCTCTGCTGTGTGAGGACCCCGCTTGGGGACAGACGGCCTCGCCTCTGCTGTGTGAGGACCCCGCTTGTGGGACAGACGGCCTCGCCTCTGCTGTGTGAGGACCCCGCTTGTGGGACAGGCGGTCTCACCTCTGTGCTGTGACCCCGCTTGTGGGACAGGCGGTCTCACCTCTGTGCTGTGACCCCGCTTGTGGGACAGGTGACCTCGCCTCTGTGCTGTGTGAGGACCCTGCTTGTGGGACAGGCGGCCTCGCCTCTGCTGTGTGAGGACCCCGCTTGTGGGACAGATGGCCTCGCCTCTGGGAGGGTAATCCGCACGTCCACTTGACCGGGCCGTGGTGCTCAGGTGTGTGGCCAAGCATGAGTCTGGATGTTTCTGTGGGGGTGTTTTGGATGAGATTGACATTTAAATGGGTGGACTTTGAGTAAAGCAGATGCTTTCCCTAATGTGGGGGGCCTCATCCCATCAGTTGAAGGCCTGAATAGAACAAAAGACTGATCTTTCCTCAGCAAGAAGGGATTCTGGCAGCAGACAGTGCTGGACTTGAACCTTGGCATTGTCCCTGCTTCTCCAGCTTGCCCTGTAGATTTTGGATTTGCCAGTCTCCATAATTGTGCAAGCAAATTATGCTTAAAACCTATTATCTCTCTATGTATTCATCTATCTATCTATCTATCTCTATCTATCTATCTATCATATCTATCTATCATCTATCTATATCTATCTATCTATCTATATCCACCCACCCATCCATCCATCCTATAGGCTCTGTTTCTCTGGAGAACCCTGACTGATATACCTTCTCAAGACTGGATGAGGCAGAACCTAAGACAGGACAACCTGAAATGGACTCAAATGGAACCTTCGGGCATCCAGTGTGGCCCAGGATGGGGTCAAGCTAGGAAGCTGTGGGGGGTGAAAGGGGTCCCAGCACTGAGCAGAAAAACAGGAGTGGTGTCTGGGGGGCAGGACACCTGAGCCTAAGCCCCTCTGGCACGCACTTGCTCTGCTATCTGCTTTCCCTCTGGGCAGGTGTCCCTGTGTACCAGGCAGTCTTTAGGTTATTCAGTGACCTCTGGAGGAACAGAGCAGAAGTAGGAACCCCATGGAGGCCCTGGCATCGTACCTGTAGCCCCTCTGCAGACACCTGCCGGGGGCTGACTCCTCACTCCGATCGGTGTGACTGGGTGGAGGCAGCGCCCGCAGGCAAGCTGGTCAGCCAGGGCCTGCTCCCCCACGTCCCAGCTGTGTGACCTTGGGTAGACCGGCTCAAACTCGGCGCCCCTTTCTCCTCTCTACAGAACGGGGTGGCGCTGCTTAGCCAGTCCACTGGTTCTGAGATCGCGCGCTGCTGACTCTTACAGAGCTCCCGGAAGGGGCAGACGTGAGGTGTCTGACCTTGCCTTCCTTGTAAGGGCTCACAAGCTCCATCTCCCCACGCCCCCGACCTGCGGAGGTTTCTTTTGGAGACACGTAGGCGGTTTTCTTCTGAGGCCTCTCTCCTTGGTGCACAGACAGCTGTGACCTCCCTGTATCCTCACTTCGTCTTTCCCCTGTGTGTCTGCGTCCTCTTCTGATAAGACAGCAGTCAGACTGGATTAGAAACCACTGCTACGACCTCGTGGGACCTCCATCGCTTCTTTAGAGGGTTTACCTCCAAGTACAGTCACATTCCGAGTCAGTGGGGGTTAGGCCTCAGCGTATGACTGCTGGGGGCACACCGTTCAGCCCAGAGCGGTGTGTGGCTTGCTGGTTCTCCACTTTCTAATTGGGAAACTGAGTCAGCTGAGGCCGGCACACGGCTGGGCCTGTCCCTCTCATGCCGAAGCTCTTCTTGCCACCAGCCCACGCCGCCTGGGAAGCCAAGCGTTCCACTTCCCCGCGGCTGGGTCCCATCCCTGCAAGCGCACCTCATCAGCGACAGGGGCCTGCTGAGAGCAAGGCCACAGCCCCGCTCTGCGACCTCACACTTGCATCATGTGTCGCCCCCTTGGCGGTGGCCTCGGTGAAATCAGACACCCGAGTCAGATGTCGCAGAATTAACAATCCTCCACATGGTATAAACAGAGCCTAAATCAAATGCCAGTGAAAGGATATTGCCTTTTAAATCGGTCCTGACAGCTGTGGAAAATATTATGCCCAAATAGAATCCTTACATACGACAGACATTAATTCTTACAGAACCCCGAACGGGTCCTCTGGATCGTTTGTAAGATTTTATTTTATTATGGATTGGATGTATTGAAGTAAGACTATAATCTTATTGTGCGCTGACCTCTGTTTTTATAGCTCTGTATAAACAGCAGTTACCGCATTAGATGAAGAGATGTTTACAGATGGAGAAATAAAAACACACCGATTTACTGTGCTGTAGAAACCTGAGAGCAGCCCGAGGCAGGGCCTGGGTTTTGTACGTCAGAGGCCCGGTCCTGATGGGAGTGGACAGTTTGACGGGCAGGAACGCGGAGAGGGCACAGGCCTCGGCTCCTTTCCGTGGAGAGGACGCAATCGCCCGGCTCCTGAGTGTCAAGTCCCTGCCACCAACATCCCGCCCACCACTCTGAGATCCAGGCCATTGGGGCCCTTGGCCAGCCACGGATGAGCAGAAGGCTCTGGCCCCGAGAGGGTTTGGCTTCCGTCCTGTGTTCTTGTCACCTCCCAGATGCAGAGAGGGCTTGAGCTTCGGAGCTGGGCCGGCCTGCGTTTGGTTCCGGCTGTGCTTAGCGATCCCGTGACCTGGCAGAGCCTCGGTTTTCGCTCTGGGATGAGGGCATGAACTCACCTGTCTCATTGGGTGGCTCTTGTGAGGAATGAGAGAGATAGTGAACAGAGGGTGCTGGGCATACCCAGGAACTGCTGTCGGCCACACTCCTCCCCTTTGAAACCCTGGCCTGCTTCCGTTAGAGTGGGCCTGGTCGCTGTCGGCAAGCTGCCTTCTCAGGACGGCTGTGGGCCGCTTTGTCGAGTCCACTCTGGCTGCCTGAAGCCCTTTGTTTCTTACTTGGTGGCTCACAGTGGGTGGAACGCCAACTGGAGACAAGTGCAGGGAGTACACGAGGTAGAGGACAGGGACGGGCCATCTGGAACAGGGACACTCATGTTTCAGGAAGGGTGGCCAAGGAAGGTTTCACAGAGAAATGAAGCTTTGAGTGAAAACCCAAAACAGTTCTCCGTGTAAACTGCCTGGAAGCATTGGGGAGGTGAGGGCTGCAGGGGTGAAGGCTGGGGGGCAGGCCGGGCAGGGTGTTTGAGGCTTGAGTGAGGGACAGGGATGGGGATGAAGTCAGGGACATGGGGGGCTCAGGTGGGGTCAGCAGTCCGGGTGGGTCTGTGGCCCGGTCTGCTGCCATATGCCTGCTGGCTATAGCGCAGGGCTGGGCACTGGGGTGTGAATAGCTCTCAATGGTCAGTCCACTGGCTCCCCCATGTCAATCAGGGCATAGGCACGGATGTCATTCTGTTAGTAACAGCCACACCCAAGTATCGCGCAACAATTGCTACAGCCAGCCATCCACGGGGGAGCTTTTAGAATGCTTTATCACACTATTTCTACTAGAATTAATAACATCTGCTTTATCCACACAAATGTGCTTCAAATTTGTATCTCTATATTCTTAATGTATTATAATCATTTATATTATCGCAGCAGTTGACAAATACACTGACCGTCACATCTGCATAGGGTGACTGCTGATGCGAGTGTGCACTAATTCCTCCTTCGGCTCCAGCATCCACGTTCTAATTGGCTACTGCGTTTTACCCCGACTCTCACCACACCAGCTCACAGGGGCCTACAAGCCTCAGGCTATGTCCTCCGTTTTCACTTTGTCATCTTCCACTGGCCATGCCCCTCAGAGGAGACTGGCTCAGTGTCCTGCATTCGTGTAACAGGGGTGTTGGCATCTCTCTGGGGCAGCCCTGCAGGGGAGATAGCCCTGAGCAAGGCAAAGAGGCCACCTCGTGGAAGTGACCCTGTCAGGGAGACTGACAATGAAAAAGGTATGTCACTCCATGCCAGGTGACAATCCCCTAAGGCCGGGGTGGCGAACCTTTTGGCGATTGAGTGCCAAAGTTCATGAAATAAGAGTATACTCGCTCAACTTGCATGCCAACCCATCGAGTGAGATAGAGGTATCGATTATTTTTATGTCTATAAGAGCATAAACAATAATTTTTTAAATGGTATTCACAGCTCCGCATGCCGAAATAATTGCTCCACGTGCCACTTTGGGCACGCGTGCCATAGGTTCACCACCCCCACCCTAAGGCAACAGTCCCAACCTCTTTAGCACCAGAAACCAGTTTTGTGGAAGACAAAGTTTTCACAGACAGGAGTGGGGTGGGGTGGAGGATGTTTTGGGATGATTCAAGAGCATTTTACTTATTGTGCCCTTTATTTCTATTATTATGACATTGTAATATACAATGAAATAATTATACAACTCACCATAATGCAGTCAAACCTCTCTGCTCATGTGCATCTGTATCTGCAGCTGCTCCCCAGCGCTAGCATCACTGCTTCAGCTCCACCTCAGATCGTCGAGCATTAGACTCTCAGAAGGAGCTCGCAAACTGAAACCCTCTCATGCGCAGTTCACAACAGGGTTCACGCTCCTGTGAGAATCTAATGCCACCCCTGATCGGACAGGAGGCGGAGCTCGGGTGGTCATGTGAGCAACAGGGAGCGGCTGTAACTACAGGTGGAGCTTCGCTTGCTCTCTGCCCCAATGTTCCCCTCTTGCTGTGCAGCCTGGTTCCCTAAAAGGCCACGGACCCGTACTGGTCCCTGGCCCCGGGGTTGGGGATCCCTGTCCTAAGGAGAAAGAGGGAAGGAGGCAGGAGGATGGGGCTCGGGCTGGGAGTAGCTCAAGACGAGTCCTATAATAAGGGTTTATTTATTCTTGCTGACATAAAGAACTTTCTGGGCCATCTGTCCCAGGTAGCTGGTGACTATTCCTCATCCCAGATCAGGATTTCAGGTACAATAAAGAGTCCGTGGGTCGAGGAGGAGCCTTGAAGGACTCACACCCATCTGTGCAGTGTTTCGGACTTACTCTCACCTCTGGGCGGCCTCGTCTCCGAGCTCCCATGCAGAAGGTGTTACAGCAGAGATGGGCAGAGGAGTGTCTGACGGAGAATGTGTTCAGGGCTACCTCCATCGGGGGGGTCTGGACTCCTCGCTCCTCCTTGATCTGAGTGCCCACGCATCTAGCGTGGTGCTTCCACACCAGGGTGACCTTACCCACTGGGGACATTGGGCAGGGTCTGGAGCCATTTTTGGCTGTTACATTGTGTGTGGGGCATTGTTCTTGGCATCTGGTGGGTAGAAGCCAGCGATACTGCTAAACATCCTACAAAGCTCACTATAACCCTCCCCCTCCCAACAAAGGATGATCTGGTTCCAAGTGTCCACAGTGCTATGATTGAGAAGTGCTGGTGTAGGTCAAGGTGAGGCTCTGACGAGGACCTCAGAAATCAGGGCACTTGGAAGGTGGAGAAACCGAGGCCCAGGGAGGGGAAGGGGCTTACTTAGGGTGACACTATGGATCAGGGGCAGAGCCATACCAGGTCCCCACTGACTCCTCAACCAGTGCTCATTCCCCTACACCAGGCTGACTTAGTGGGAGAGGTGTCCCCGCTTACCTCAGAGCCCCCAGGTCTCTGCCAGCCCTTTGTCTGTGCAGATAGTCAGTGTTCAGGTCTAGCCAAAGGTTAAGACGCTGTGGTGCCCACAACCATAACCTTGTTTTAGGGGAGACACTCTCCCTGCTCACTGTGGGTTGCAAGTTGGGAACTTTCTCCCTCCCTCTCTCCCTCCCTCCTTCTCCCCTCTCCTTTCTTTCTTTTGTTTTTTCTCCCTTCCAGAGTCTGAACTGAGCTCAAAGCAGACTTGCCATCTCCTCCCTGAGCCCCAAACCCGAGCAAGTGCCCTGTGCATGTATCTTATGGTCGAACCCAGCAACACTGGCTCGCTTTCCTCTCTTAACTAAAGCCAGCAGCTTCTCTGCCTGTGGCTGGTGACACAGTTGATAGATAACACGTTTAGCCTTGGGACAAGACAAATAAAGATTCTTCACCCCTAGATTGTCGAGGTTGGGTCCACAAGGAAGGTTTCCAGTGTGGGCTTTGCATGCAGCCAGCTCCCCAAACGCCTCTCGAGAGGTAGAAGCAGGCTGCCGGACCTTGGGCGGAAGCAGCCACTGACCAAGGAACACTTCCTCTTGGTACGGCTCAGATCGCACTGGGGACATGCAGGGCCCTCCCTCGGAATCGGGTGCAGATGCTGTTCGTCCTCACTAACTTGCATGTTCACTCAGCATATGTATTTGGCACCATCTCTGTGTAGCATGAGCAGCGCAGCGAGAAGAAATGAGACCCAGTCCCAGATGTTGGGGAGCTTATGGCTCAGGGGAGGAGACAAACCTTTAATAAATAAACAGAAAATATAGTTACAGCTCGTGGTAAGGGCTTTAAGGAAGAGAGCAGGGTTCTGGGAACAAAGGTAAGTGGGCAGGTGGTTGCTGCCATCTCACCTGAGCAAGATGAGGAGGCTTCGGTGTGTGGAAGGGAATGGTATTCCAGACCCGGGAACAGCACGTGCGAGCCTCTGAGGCTGGAAGAAAATGCACACGTCGGAATAACGGACAGAAGGCCGGAGTGCCGAAGCACGACCCCGGGAGCTGACATAAAGTTGGGTCGATCATCTGGGTCCCCGTAGATGAAGCATTTTTATCTCCAGGGCAAGAGGAAGCCCTTACAGTATTTTAAACAGGGGAGGGGTAGTGTGTGGCTTGTGTTTTACAAAGATCACGCTGGCTGCAGGGTGGATATTGGGCCCTAGAAGGTGAGAATGAAATTGGAGGCTTGTTGGGAGGTCACGGTGGCTTCCTGTGACCATGACTGTGGTGGACTGGTCTAAGCATTTGGCAGTGGAAATGAAGAGAAGGGGATGGACTGGAGCGGGTGATGTGATCCTCGGGTGGAGGCAAGTCAGGGCACCACAGTGTATTGGGCCCGTATTGCCGCTCTGGGCGGGGGGTCACAAGGACGGGGCGACGTGAGGTCACAGCAGGGGTACAGACTGGCTCTGGACAGAGTTCAGATTCTGGCTCCACTGTGTATTGGGGAAGTGACTTAGCTTCATCCAGCCTCTATTTCCTCATCAGTAGGGTATATGTAATCATGACCTTAGAGAGCTAATGGTGGCGTGGGATGTGCATGACGCCCAGACCTGTAGCTGATGCGACAGACCCTCCATACTCATCCGTCATAATCATCCCCCATCTCCTTCTGCCGAGGGCAGGAGTTGGGTCTTGTTCGGCCTGGTCACACCACCATCTACAATAGCAAGTGCCTGACGCAGGGCAGGTGCTCATCCAGGCTTGTTCTTTTCTTCCCCCTCCTTGAATTTCTCATCCAGGGACACGTGGACAGAACTCTGTGGCTCTGGGGCTGGCAGTGCAGGAGGCTCAGGAGACAGCTTAGACGGCCCTTTGATGCGTTGGCCTTGCAGCACTCTCTCTTCCGCTTTTAGAGTGTGTGATTCATGCTACTGGATGATGGCTGAAGCTTTAAAAAGCAGACCCCAGAGAGAGGCGTTGAAGTTGACGACTTTGTGGGTCCAAAGAGGCCTGAATCTACTGTATTTCCTTCCTTGGAAATGGGCCTTCTTTCTCTTCCTCTTCCTTGTCAGCGGTTTTGAAGTCAGGATCCATCGTGCATCTGTGTGTATTTTGTCCGCCCAGGACTGTTGTTAAATCTTTCAGTTGATGGCAGTTTATATTGAGGAAATCTAACTGTGCCTGTCTTCCTGGCCCCAACACCCCTTCCCCGTAATGTACTAAAGTCACTGGGAATTAGGCTGGACGAGCCAGACAGAGCCTGTCTGAAGGTTTTCCGAGTCCCCGGGCGGCCTCTCTTTGCTATCCAACACTTCTGAAAGGAGAGGGAGGTGTTTTATTATTTGGTGGTGCACAGCTTCCTCCTCGAGGTCTCCTGGGGGTCATTACCGGTGAACTCAGAGATACTTGCTATCCATCAGCGTGTACCCTCTGACAACGCAAACCACGAAGTGAGAAGCATTCCCACCAATGATGTGCATGCTGCAGGAAGCGCATAAAAGCGAGATGGCCATTGTGAGGCCAGCAGTCGGGGCGAGATAATTCTCTTCCACCGCAACCCCTGGCAGTGAACAGTCGTGGCTGTGTTTTCATGAGCGGCACGGGGTCCAGACGTCCTCAGAGAGAGGCTGGTGCTGGGACCCCAGTCCCGAGGCTCCTGCATGGGTAGGTGGGAGGGGAGGTGGAGGGAGAAAACCTTCGCCCTCTGGGTGCACAGGGTTGCAGGGTGGGTGGGAACCCCTAACTGCACGGCCTCTGGCCCCCTGAGCTGCTCCAGGCCCGCGGTGCTGGACACCTGAGTGACAAGGGAACTTTCTCATCTGTGGGCAGTTCTGATTTGCCGGCACGCCTACCGGCGAGGCTGCCCCTCAAGTCTGTGTTTTGGGGGACACAGTGGACCAGCCCCCTTGCTTTCTCAAAGGACAGCCCTCCAGAGAGCTGGCAGTGCGAGGCGTGGATCTGATCTCTGGGCGATCACTGTCGTGTTCTCTGTGACACGTGGACGACCACAGGGCCCGTCCTGTGGGATAGAGAGGTGGCACTGCAGGGGGCCTCACAGGTCAGGGAAGTGGCCCTAGAAGCTACTTCTATACTGCCAGGATGTTCGCAGGACACAGTTTGGCACCTGGCAGCACATCCCATGAGGACCCAAGGTGGACATTTTTCTTTCTCTTCCGTTCCAGGCAGAGCTCGGGCCCAACCGGGCTTGCTGGGAGCCATACATTGAACTGACCAGCACAGCGGTTCCCAGACACTGAGACCTGGAGCCTGGGGGTCTGAGGAGGTGGATTGGGGAAGCTGTGGGGGTCCGGGGCACAGAGGAGGCAGAGCTCGGGCTCCTGAGTGCTCCCCTCCCCACCCAGGACTGCCCCATGCCCATCTGATTCGTATTTCGTGGTTCTTGGTGAAATGACTTCTGAGGAAGGCTGGGTCCTTGGAAGGTGGGAGCCCAGCCTGCCGTCCGTCCAGGGTCCGGGACCACAGCCCGGTTGTTATGGCTGATCTGACTCTGGGCTTCATCTTGCTCCTCCGGTTTTATTTATTTCCCTTTAGATGTTTCTCCACATCATTTTTATATTATATTTTATGTATCTTTTCATGCTGTCCCGAATGCTTCTTGGTTTAGAGCCAAGCAGGGTAAAATGACTAACAAACACCAGGGTTCCTCCCGCTCCCTCTATTTTCTCTCATATTTAGGGGGTGCATCCAGGGCTCTGAGCAGCAGGTCGAAGACACGGGGTGGGGCCTGGTTGCAAGATCACTGCGCCAGCACCCCTGCACCCCTGCACATCTGCCACATGCCCTGACATGTGCCCCCCATGGGCAGTCCCCCTCCCTCTAGCAAGAGCGCCTCCCGCCTGCACGCTCACGTCTCGTCGCTAAACGACCTGGGAGGCCAAAGGCCTGGGGACCCCTGGCCCAGCCCCGACCACATTCCTCTCCCAGAATGTTTGTTTGATTTTTCTTCTGTGCTGTAAACACTCGAGGAGCCCGGTGGCGTGCCAGGCACGGCTTCAAAAGAAGCCATGGACGAGTGTCCGGCTCAGGGGTGGGTTGAGACTTGGGCTGGTCTATGGTGGCAGAGACTGAACGCCCTCAGTGGAGAAAGTGAAGGGTGTGGGCAAGGGCAAGTGCGGGCGCTCAGTGAACAGGGCCCCGGGGCTGCCAGGCTGGGCTCCAGCCCTGTGTGACCTGCGTCTGAGCCCCTCTTCCGCGATGGGATGTGTGATGACCCGTTTCCCCTCCCAGGGGCGCTGTCCTGCAGATGTGGGCACAGGGCCCAGCTCCACCAGGGAGCCCCTCCAATGGGCCGTGGCCCAGGCCCTTCCCCAGATGCAGCCATGGGCAGCGTGGCCCATCTTGCCGGTCTCGTCGGGGGCATTTGGGTGGCCATCGGTTCCCACGTTGGCTCTCCTTGCTCCTCCCCACCCCCAGGCCTTCTGGAGGCCTTCGGGAAAAGGGGCAGTGCCAGGCCTCCATGTGCATGTCCTCCTGGCTGGCCAGGCCCCACCCACCAGGGGCACTGAGTCACACACAGACCCCTCCCTCGCTGAAGTCTCCCCCACCCCCCATGTGCTCCCACCACCTCCAGGGTGCTCCCCCTACTCCCAGGTAGTCACTCACACCCCACACGAAGGCCACACACATTCATTCAAACACTCACACACTCCTCACACATGCTCCTGGACACAGGGCCACAGGTGTCTGCATGCGTGTACACACATGTGCGTGTGCACACACACCCCCTCCACAAGCGTACCTCTCGCTCTTTTCTTCTCCAAGGAGGAGCGAGGGGTGCTGAAAGCACCTCCATGTTCCCTGTAGGGCTTCGGCTTTCCCCTCGGGGCCCGGCTCACATTCGTGCCTCTCCCGGCATCAGCACCCCGAGTGTCTTCGGGGAACCTGCCCTTCTGCCTCAGTGCATGGCGCTCAGCTGGGCTGACCCTCCCATACACCCCGGGAAGTCATGGCTGTGGCCACAGTGCAGGGTTGGGCACATGTGTTCTTACCCCGAGGGAAACCCTACCAGTGGGGACGGGGGTCAGTGGACCAAGGTCATTCTTTGGCTGGAACTTTCTGGAAGGAGGCTGTCCCCTCTGCTCCACTGGTAGATGGAGAGTCCAGAGCCACATAGAGTGATGCACAAATGGGGACCAGAGTCTAGACTGAAGGGTGCACTCGTCCCTCCAACTCCCTGGTGCCCCCAGGTCAGCCTGTGCCCAGGGCAGGGCCACCCTCAGGCTCCCATACAGGTGCCAGTCAGCCCCCTTTTGCACCCACTTAACACGTGAAGCGCCCAGGCTATATTGTCTTGCTTACTTACCGCTTGGCCCGTTATATCAGATTTCACTGAAATGCTGGCGACCAGAGATCTGTTTAGGTTGCAATAAGGCTGAATGTTTATATACAGAATATATTTACTGTGTGAATATTTATTATTTACCGCAATTTGTACATTGTATTATTTTAGAAATGCTTTATATTCAGTCAGTTGTCTGCGATTCTTGTTCCAGGGCAGAAAAAGATTTTTCTTTACCTGTGAATGTGAAAATCTCCCCTAAAGGGGGAGAAATTATAGCGAAGGAAAGCAAAAAAGGAATAACCATTTTAAAATGGAAAGACAAGCGGGACATCTTACTTATTTAAAATTTATTAACAGAATGCAATTTTTTAAATTTTGTATCATCAGTTAACATACAGTACCGCGGCCTGCACAAAAAGTATACTGTCAGTCACCGGTGACTGACGCCGTCCGAACGGAAAGTTCATTGTCAGTCACTGGTGACTGACACGGCGCTTCACGTGTTAATTTGGGTTGGGTTCTGTCTCTTGTGCCCAAAGGCACCCTGAGCAGAACAGAAGGGGTTAAAGTGGCGCTGGGCCTGGAGGCCTGTGGGTGGAGGAGGGGGCGGGGATCAGGCACGATGAGAAGAGAGGTGGCTGTTTCTGTAGAGGTGCCAGGCCTGGAAATCAGGGCTCCGTGCTCCAAGCCCTTGCTCCTCCTTTGTCATTGCCCTTTGGGGGCATGGGAGGCCCGCTTCCCTAATGCCAGCCCACGAGGCTGCTGGGGTCCTTCTGTGAGCAACCTGTGCTCAGAAACGTGCTGGCCTGACTCTCAGGTGTGGGGGCCTCCAGGGTGCTCAGCTCCTCTTCCGAGATGGCCCGTAGGCTTCCCTACCCAGGGCGGGGCAGAGTGGGCACCCAGCGGGGCCGTGCCCAGGTCAGGGCATGCGTGATAGAGGACCAGCTGTGCTTTGCTTGTAGATATTTGCTAACTCTTCTTTAATTCACAGGACCTTCACATATAAGTAAACTTGTGTGCCTCAAAATCCACACCCCAAGCAGGCTTCACCTCTTCCAGGGAGCTGTTCTGCTCCCACAGGCGGGGTTCAGAACCCTCTCTCCCTGATGTCACTTCTGTGCTGACTTTCAGGTGACATTTGTCCCTCAGGACTGGGGCTTTGCTTTCTTCCATCCTGCAGGACACCTTTGGGGACATCCTTGGGGACACAGACTGTGTCTTCATCATATCTGTTTTCCCACATTCGAACCACGTCAGACATATAGTAGGTGGTGAGTAAATACCTACTGAGGTTTCGGTACATTTCCAATCTGGACAAGCTGGGACAAGCTCTGACCACTTCTCTAAGCCTCAGTTTCATCAATGGAAAATGGGGTGATTGACCAAAAAAAAAATTTCTGTTTTGGCACAAAGTGTTATAGCAGATTCTGTTAGGGCCCGGCCCCATAACTCTTTAGCCCATGTCCAAGTTCACCTGCAGCTGTGGTGATGTTTTCAGCTGACAGCAGTTTCGCTTCTCGAGGGCCTGGGTCACCCTGTGGCTCTGCCTGGGGACATTCTCCAGGCCACCACTAGAGTTTGCCCCTCCCTGGTAATAGCAACTCACAACTGCAGGGGTGTTCTTACCCGGAGGAAAACTCTATCAATAGGGATGGGGTCAGTGGACAAAGGCACCAGCCTCCATAGCCTCTGATGGGACAACTTGGAGGAGCATCCCATAATTTCCCAGAGAATCCCCAGCCAGGGGGAGCCCCAGGACCTGGAGAGGTGACTAACTTGTTAGCACACACTCCCTGCCCCGCTCTGTCCTGCACCCCTTACTTGCTCTTCCTGGGACAACCTCCAATTAAACAACTTCCCCCGATACCCGGTCTCAGGGTCTGCTTTTGGGGAATGCAAATGCAGACAATTATTTCGAAGGTAAAAGGAGACATCTCAA
Source organism: Craseonycteris thonglongyai (assembly GCA_004027555.1). Lineage (NCBI taxonomy): Eukaryota > Metazoa > Chordata > Mammalia > Chiroptera > Craseonycteridae > Craseonycteris > Craseonycteris thonglongyai. The sequence continues at coordinate 8,540 of PVKE010018583.1, read as the reverse complement.
GAGTTCAGCACTGAACCTGGCGTATAGTAAGTGCTTAAGAAACAGGGGCCGTTGTAGTTAAGTTGCTGCTCTCATTCCATCATCGGCAGTGTCACTGTCACCATCACCATGATCATCAAAGACACTTCTCCTCTTTGGACTGGGCTGCCTAACTTCACAGAGTCCCCTGCATTCCCAGCCCGCCGCCCCCTTCCCCCGCACAGAGCTTGGAGGCAGGCACTCAGCACAATTGCGTTCCAGATCAGCTGCCAATCAGATGTCCCGGGAACTGGCTCCTGGTCCTGGCACCTGCCAGGGGCCCTGCTGCAGCTGCTTTTTCCTGCTTTTCTGCCTTTGAACTGTAAGGTAGAGGCTGAAGTGTCCCTCTTGGAGCTGGGCCAGGAGGGTCCGCCCCTCCCAGTGGGCCCGGCCACCCCCTCCAGCCGGGCTCCAGCAGGAAGATGCACTGACTTGCAGGCATTTTCTGGGCCCAGATGGCAGCACCCCCAGCCCCTCCCCAAACAATACGCACATCCCTCCTGCTCCATGGTCCAGTGATTAAAGCAAACATATTCAAAGCAAAGAGTTGCACCAAATCAAAGGAAAAATGAAGAATGCATAAAACCCCAACAGTTTAAATTTCATATTGGAATATCAAAGGAATATTGAAATATAGGAATATCAAATACAAATTTGGTATTTTTTTAATGTTTTGCATTTACAGACCCAATTTCAATGGGCTAAAGCCTGCTCTCTTTAAGAGGCTCCCGTATAATACAAACTTCATTGGTTTTAAAAGAAACAGATTGGAAACCTGGGGCACAGATAGGCTTTCTTTTTCCCTTTCTTGCACAGCTGTTAAGGGTCTAAATGCAAGGAGAGCCCGAGATCTTCGTTGACGTGTCAGTTATCAAGGCGTCATGGAAGAGCTCTCATGTGCCCTGTGTCACACTGTGTGCTGGGGGGACATAGAGAAATGGAGCGGTACGATATGGTTCCTGCCTTCAAATAGTCTCAGTTCTTCTCCTAAGTGAGACTGACCCCTCATGTGTAAGTTATTCGACTGACCCAATAAGATAAACATGTGTGGGGTGCTGAGATAGCAAACAGGTTGAGCGCTTGCCTGGCAACCACAAGGTCCGGAGATCAAGTCCTGGCCCCAGCCCGTGCAAACCCATACGCTGACCTGCAGTACAACTGGCAACTGCAATGACTTGGTGGTGAAGGTTCCCGCCCCGAGCAGCCCCAGTTCCACCTGTGTGGAATGAAACCATGTCACAACTAATGATGTACAACTATGGAGGCTGCTCTGGGCCCTCCCCCATTCTCTCTCTCTCTCTTTCTCTTACCTTCTCTCAAACAATAAATAAACCTTAAAAAAAAAGTACATATATTTACATGTATATATGTGTGTGTGTGTGTGTATACATGTGTATTTCTATGTCTATTATCTATCTATCTATCTTATCTATCATCATCTGTCTATTGATTTATTTTAAGAAATTGGCTTATGTGATTGTGGGAGCTAGTAAATCCAAAATCAGCAAGCCAGGCCAGTTAGCTGGAAATTCCAGCAGAAGGTGATACTCTAGTCTTGAGTTCAAAGGCAATGTAAAGATGAAATTTCTCCTCATCAGGAAACCTCAGTCTTTACTCTTAAGGCTTTCAACTGATTAGATGTGGCTCACCCAAATTATGGAGGATAATCTGTTTTGCTCAACGTCTACTGATTTAAGTACTAATCATATCTAAAAAATACCTTCACAGCCAATCAACACTGGTGTTTGACTAAACAACTGAGCACCAGAGCCTAGCCAAGATGACACATAAAATTAACCAACACGTTTCTCAAACCTACAAGGAGCATGAAATCCAGTGATGAATTCACCGAGTTGTCAAGCCCTGCCAATGTGCCCAGCACTGTTCCAAGAGCTGGAGAATAAATGGGACGTAGGATGGCAAGACTTCAGAGCCTCTACTGGGAAGCTTGGTGATGAGAAAGTAAGCACATACATTCTGGAGTTAGGAGGCCATTCACATGCGAGAATGGGTCTGAAGACTTTGGGAAGTGCTAAGTGATGGAACAACATGATCTGATTTCTGTTTTTTGAGCACCACTCTGGCTGCTGTGTGGAGCACGAGTGAGGGTGAATACGGTTGCAAATGGGGGGCCCAGTTATGAGAATGTTGTAAAATGCCAGGGCAGAAGAAACACCTTCTAGAATGGAGGTGGGGAAGTGTTCTGCAAACGCTGTCCCCAATGAAATAGTCATAACTGAGAAACATGATGAAAAAGCAACAGTTAAAACTTCTGGAAATTATTCTAAGGGCATGCAGCAAAAGAAAAAACATCTGTTCAAGAAACTTTATTAATCTGGTGACACTGGGTGTACAGCCCTCTCCCTCTTGTCCAGTTCAGCGTGACAGAAGATCCACTCTGGTGACTGCAACCAAGATGCAGGTCCCAGCTGAAGCCGCAGTATCTCGTCAGGAGGGGCAGGCCACCAGGATTTCTCATCCACCCCACCTCTGTGCCACGGAGGTGTTATTCAGGCACAAGGGGCTGAGAGGTCTGGGGCTTTGTTCCTCACATTGGCGCCACGTGGCTGAGTGCGCCCAGGTGAGGCACACAAGATTACTGGGGCCACCGTTGCCCAGCTTGCTCATAGGTGGAAATTCCACCACCAAAAAGATCAACAAGAACATAGAAGACTTGAACAACATTATAAGTCAACTAGATCAAACAAATATCCATAAAACACTCCACCCAACAGCAGCAGCATATGCAGACTTCTAAGTGCACACGGAACAGCCTCTAGAATAGACCATATGCTAGGTCATAAAACAAGCTTCAGTAGATTTTAAAGTGGTTAGAGCAATATAAAGTAGGTTCTCTGAGTATTATGGAACGGCATTGGGAAATCAGTAACAGAAGGAAATTAGGAAAATTCACAAATATGTGGAAATTAACCTATCCCTAAATAATGAGTGGATCAAAGAACAAATCACAAGGGAGATTAGAAAATATCTTGAGACTAATGAAAATGAAGATACAACATATCAAACTGTATTGGATACAGCTAAAGTAGTGCTTGGGTGGAAATTTATAGCCATAAATGTCTATATTAAAAAAGAAAAAAGATCTCAAATCAGTATCCTAATTTTCCACCTTAATTCACTGGAAAAAAAAAATAGAGCAAATTAAACCTAAAGTGAGCAGAAAGGAAGAAATCATAAATATTAGAGAGGAAATAAGTAAAATAGAGAATAAACCCACAGCAGAAAGAAATCAAGGTGACCTAAAGTTGGGGTGTTTGAAAAGATCAACAAAAATACCATTTCTTTAGCTAGACTGACCAAGACAAAAAGGAAAGACTGAAAATCGCTAAAATTAGGAATGAAAGAGGAAGACATTCAACTGACCTCACAGAAATAAAAAAGATTCTAAGGGTCTAGTCTGAATAACTACACCAACAAATTAGAAAGTGCAAATAAAACAAAATCCTAGAAATACACCATCTACCAAAACTGAGTCAAGAAGAAATAGAAAATCTGAATAGACCTCTACCAACCGAAGATATTGAAGTAGTCATTTAAAGACATGCCACAATGAAAACTCACCCAGATGGGTGAATTCTACCAAACATTTGAAGAAAAAATAATACAACTTCTTTTCCAAAAGAAGAGACCACTTTCCAACTTATTCTATGAGGCCACCATTACCCTATACCAAAACCAAACAGAGGTGTTATAAGTATCTCTTGTGAATATGGATGTCAAATCCTCAACAAAACAATTCCTAACCAATCTAGCAATCTAGAAAAAGGATTATACAACATGACCATGGGAGATTTATCCCAGAAATGGGCTGAGTGTGGATGATGAATAAAGAGGTGGGGATCAGAGTAACTGAGGTTTTGGCCTGAAAAATTCATGCCATGTAGTGAGGTGGGAGATGGCACAGCATCAATTTTGCGGGGAAAGCTAGGTATTCAGGTCAGAAACAGACCATCCTAGCAGTGACCATGGTGATGATATGCAGGCACGTGGACATCACTGTATGTGGGAACAAATGCTGTTGTTCTTCCTTCCATTCTATAAATGAGAAAACCAAAGGTTAAGGCCCTGGTAGAAGGGACACTTCTCAAAGGGACCCGTCCTGGGCAGAAACTGGGAAGAGACCAGTTCCTTGCTGCATCATTGAGCAGCTAAGTTCACCAACCTCAGGGCCATCCCACAGGGCGATGAGAGAATGAATCCTTGTTCTTTACTGCTGAAGCCATTCTGAGTGGAGGTTTCTGCTTCTTACAGCTGGGAGCATCATTCTGGCCATCACAGGGGTCCCCTGAAATGTGCTCCAGTATTGTTCCAGAGGACATTCTCTGTATCGACCAGAGCTCTCCCTGCTCTGTGGAACAAAACCCAATCCCATGTGTGGGGAAAGATGGCTACAGGCCTGGCTGGATCCAAAGACCCTGTTGGAATGTTGTCTCTCGGTTTCAAGGGCCATATCCTGTCAGCCGAGTAACCCCGACCACAAAAGGAGTCAGCAGACAATGTCCAGGAAGGACTCTTTGGGGCCAGACCTGAAACACCTGTCTACTTTTGTGATTAAGCTGATAGGAGAAGTTCAGATTCAACCCTGTCTAAACCACCACGGAAACAAGAAGAACCTGTTATAGGAAGAAGAGGGAAGGCATGCCGGGCAAGCGAAAACCAGGGCTCTCCGCACCTGCCACAGAGGGGCTTAGTGGTCCTTAGTTTGGGAAGCTCTACAAACTAGGTCTCCCTCTTAGAAACTCATAAGGCACCGTGGCTTATTAACGGCTCGGAGAAACCATGCAAAATTTGGAAAAATTTAACCCAGCACTTAGTAAGAACTTCCATGTTGTTTTGTCTTGAAGTCCACTAATTAACGTCCTATGAACCCCAATTTTGAAATAAAATCGGAAAGTGCTGGGCCATGCAGCACTGCCCCAGGCCCATTGCTCACATTTGTGAATCCCTCCAAGTTGCAGAAAAGGAAGAAAAAATAATAAGGTCCTAAGGTGCAGGGAGGTCACTGTGTATGTAACAAGTCAGCTCATGGGGCCCGTGTGGCGTAGTTGTGGCACGGTTTAGGAGAGGTGGTCGTCCCCCAGCATGCCCACCATCCACCAGTGTGTGTGCCTGGAGTAGGGAAACCCCGATGATAGCTCAAAGACGTTCCATGAAACTGCCAGAATACTGAAACAGCACCCCCGCCCCCACCAACCCCAGATGGTCGGAGATGCACAACTGGGCTATAAAATGGTTACAAGTTTAGACTATGCCTCTTGCAGTCACTGGGTTTTGTACGTGTGCACAAATGCAAGAGGAAAAATATATGTGTGTGTATGTTTTGGATTTGTTTTATGCAAATGGAAAAAAGCATCGCGTTGGTTGTAACTTCATAAGGCTGGGAGATCAGCCTCCAGTTCTGCATCTTGAGATAAATCAGGGCAATTACCAAGGCAGGCCATCTCCTGGAACGGCTTCAGACGGAGCCCCGGCAGCCATAATTGAGGACGCTGATGGAACGGACATGTTCCAAGAATGTTCCCCAACCACCACGATTGCATCAGCCCTCTGCCCGGGAGCCTGGACCCAGGCTTCCTTCCACGGGGCGGCTGCTTATCCTGAAGACAGCAGGCTGGGATTTCCAGAGCTCTGCCGACGGGCCCCACACTCGATGACTGCCGGCCTCGTCTACCTTTGTCCCAAAAGAAGGCAGAGACAGGCACCCCAAACTGCACAGACCACCAAAGTCAGAAGAGAGCAAAGAAGATGCCAGAAACACTATGGAGCCATTAGGGGCTCGGTTTCTCCTGACGCCTGGAATCCCCTCTGGCCCTTTAGACCCTTCCTGCCCAAGGACTTTCATGGTCCCAGATCCTCCTTCTCAGGGAGAAGAAGGCTTCTGCAGACATGCCCAGAGACTCACGTCTCTCCCTTTTCACTGCAGACAGGCTGGTGAATAGGGAACAAGCTGCAAGCGCCATGAGGAGGCCACCTTCCTCAGACACGGACGTGTGATATCCCTAAGACCGGATTCCAGCTGGGACTCTGTGCCCCTAAAAACCCTCAGCGACTGGCCCAGGCTCTCCTTCCATGTTCTGTGTGAACTCAGTATCTCTTTCAAGGTTTCTGGGGGCACCAGGACGCTGGACTCCCACCTCGCCCTCAGGCTTAGAGCTGCTGCCTTGACCGAGTTGGCCCAGTTTAAAGGTTGTATCTCTTCTGCACACGCCCCTGGGCCCCCAGGTAGACCTCACTCAGCCCCTTTCCTTGGTTTACACACACACACACACACACACACACACACACACACACACACACACACACCCCTAAGGCCTTTGACTAGTGTGTCATATTTTATTGAGTCAGACTTGCATATAGATTAAAGAACTTAAAATTAAATACTAATTATTCTTGCTCATAAGAGTCTCACTTTTTTTTCTCCTCTGTTTCTCAGGGGCAAAACCACCAGCGCATTTGTTAATGCAGAGTTTCTCCTTCATCCCTTGGCTCTGCCTTTCCTTTTTGGACCTGATTTGAGGCTGATCTGTCATACTCAAGTGCTTCTTCAAAAGACAAAAGTAGTTTCCACCCAGAAAAGACAGTGAGTTTACACGATTTTCCAAGTCGCATAGCTAGAGATGCTCTGGGGGTGCTCAGGGCCAGGTTCCCTGCTGTGTGGCTGAGAAGCAAGAGTGGGGAAAGAGTGGGGGTCCTGCTGGTGGTGAACTCACACAGTGCAGGGAAGGAGGGGCCCTTGATCAGCTTATCGTCCTGTGGTGACTGGCCTCCCAGATGGCTTCACTGACACTTGCTATTGGTGTTCAGGCCTTTGTATGACCCCTGTGCTAGAGTGGGCTGGACTTAGTGACTCACTTCTAACACAGGGAATATGCAGAAGTAATGAGAGGTCATGTCTGAGATGAAGTTACAGAAAAGGCTGTGGCTTCCATCTCGGGGATGTGTTCTCTTTCTCTTTGGGATAGCTTGCTGTGGGGAAAGCTGGCTGCCATATTTTGGGGCAGCTCAGTGGAGTGGTCTGAAGAAGGGAACTGAGAGAGACCTCCGCCACAGCCAGTGAGGGACAGAGGTCCATGGGGGTGAGTTTGCATGCAGATCTTCCCCTAGTGGAGCCCTCAGATAAGACTGCAACCATGCCCATATCCAGATTCCTGACCCCCAGAAGCTGTGAGATAATAAAGTTTATTGCTGTAAGCTGCTATGTTTTGGAAAGTTAGCGGTTAATATCATTTATAAACAGATATGCAAATATCCTAAACAAAATACTAGTGGACCTGATGCAGAAATTTTAGAAAATAAAAAAAATCATGATTAAAATGGATGTATTCCAGATATGCAAGGCTGAATTAACACTTACAAATATATTAGGGGGATGTTGGGATAGCTCAGCGATTGAGCGCTTGCCTCAAATTACAAGATGTGGGGTTCAATTCCTGGCACCGGCCTGTGCACACACCATATGCTACACTGCTGTGCAACTGGTAACTGCCAAGATGGCTTAGTGGCAAAGGTTTTTACCTCCCATGAGGGAAGCCCCAGTTTAGTTCCTACCCTGTGTATCCCCACATCCATCTGAGTGGAATGAAACCATGTCACAACTAATGATGTACAACTATGGAGATTGTTCTGGGTCCTCCCCCTTCTCCCTCTCTCTCCCTCTCTCTCTCTCACACCTTCTGTCGAATAATAATATAAATCTTAAAAAAAAAATTATGCTAATAGCTTAAAAGAGATAAGTCACATGACCATCTCAATATTTGCAGAAAGAAGCATTAGATTAAATTTGATTTATGGTAGAAACTGTGAAGAGAATTCTCTTAAGTTGATAAAAAGCGTTAGTTGAAAAACTAAAACAAACATCCTACTCAATGGTGAAATGTTAAAATCTTTTCCTTTAAAATCAAGAATAAGTGTGGTGAGCATATAATGCAATGTACAGACAATGTAATGTAAAATTGTACACTTGGAAACAATGTAATTGATATCAATTAATGTCACCCCAATAAATTAAGCCAAAAAAAAAAAAAAGACATCAAGATGGACAAGTAAAGCAATGAAACAGAATGGAGAATTCAAAAATAAATCCATACATATATGAAAAAATAATCAAGAATAAGACAAAAATTTCCATTATTGCTTATGTTTAACATTTTATTTGAGGTCTGAGTCAATATAGAAAGAAAAAGTAAGGATGTAAATATTAAAAAAGGAAAAACAGAAGTATCCTTATTCACAGATAATATTCTTTTTTTTTCTGTACCTTATCTTTATTTATTTTTATTTTATTATTTTATTTTATTGTTAAATTTAATGGGGTGACATTGGTTGGTAACAATTAGGTAGTTTCCAGGTGTACAAGTCCTCATCACATCACCCATGCATCGCACCATGTGCCCACCACCCAGAGTCAGCTCCCCTCCCACCACACATCCGGTGCCCACTCCCACCTCCCCCCACAACTCTCCCTCCCCCCTCCTCCCCCCTCTCCAGGTAACCACCAAACT
>PVKE010018582.1:0-29367 GCA_004027555.1 Craseonycteris thonglongyai | reverse complement strand
GGGATGGAAATGCCTTATAAAAATATCAAAGATTCAACTACTAAGACTCAAGGGAGTCTTCTATTGGGGGTGGGGTGTGAACCAATTCCCCCTTATTGGGAAACAAATTTGGCCAATAGCTAGAATTTATAAGTTGGCATATTTTGCTCAAAATAATGCAGAATTTAACTGATTCTGGGTGGTGAGCATATAATGCAATGTGTAGACAACATAATGTAGAATTGTATGTCTGGAACCTATGTAATTATTACCAACCAATGTCACCCCAATGAATTGAATAATTAATAAAAAACATATTGCAGAGTTTTTCACATAAGTGATCCTCCTCAGTAATGAATGAAGTAGCCTATCTCAGAGGTCTAAGCATTCTTTGACATTGTAACTCAGAGGACAGATGTCAAATAATCAGATACCCCCCACCACCCCAAAAATTGAATTGAGTGAAGTTTCTGACAACACTGAGATTACATCTGAATTCCCACAAAGTCTGAGTTCACTCTATTAGGATCTACGACTTGCAGTAGTATCCACTCAGGCAGACCTATCTCTAGGAGGAATAAACTGAATATCTAGAAAATTTAGAGAACTAAAATAAAGAGAGTTAGTAGAAATACACAGGATACAGGACCAGGACTCTGTGAAAACTGGTTTTATCTCTGTTACTAGGTGTCTGAATAACCTTGGACTCGTGATTTGAGTACTCAAGCCTAAATTTCCTCAAGCAAAAAGTGAAGAGACTGGGTTAAATATTGTCAAATACCCATTTTGTTCTTGAAATCTAGTATTCACATCCTTGACAAGATTAAGAGGAGAAAACTGTGGAGCCATGTCACAAAGAGAAATTCAGCATTGCTAATTTCTGAAGATAACTTTTCACTGAAGAAGTCTTCAGTTAGAGGTAAATGGTAATCCAAGTGACGAATTCCTCCTCATAAAAGAAGGAATATGGTGACTACTCCAAAACTGACCTTTTTGTTTTGAACTTTTCTGAATGAAATGATTAAATATTAGTCAGTTCTGTCTTCTTGCATTCTTTTTTTCTTTGTCTTGTTAGCAACTTAATGTTTTCTAAAGAAGAATAAGTAATAGATATGTAAGTGAATAACTATCAGCAAAATTCTTTCCTATCGTTTTTTTTATCCATGTACTACAGGACAGATCAGAAAATGGGATCCTGAGAATAATCCACTCTAGTATTGATTCTGATGTTCTCTCTTCATGTAGTACCAGTCTGTTATAAAAACACAAGAGCAGAGAATGGCTGATACCAGTTAAGTAGGGTCAGGATACCTGATGTTAAACGTAAGTGATCAAACCCCGCTTTAGAGGAAAGATAAAAGTATCTTTCATGCTTTTCTCCAAACAGCAAAGAACTGCTTCTGAGTTCCTAGTTCTTAGTTCTAGCAGGGGCACAGTCATCAACTTACATAACCTTCTCTAGGAATGGTCTGTGTTAAAAGAACAAAATGTTTCTGCTAATGCTATGATTTTCAATGTCACAAAATCCCTGACGTCCTTGAAGCTCAGAAAGGGTCAGATTCTGGTCACATAGGATAAGTATGAAATTGGCTATATTTTACAACATAAAAACCCGTAAGAAACTCAAAGATGAAATGGATGAAGCATATGTAACGAATGAAAATTTTACACTTTCAGGACCTCCAATACATTTTGTCTTTATTGAACTTCATACTGTAATGTGTGATATCTGAAATAGGACATTGAGCCAATTCGGTACTGTCATTTGTACTTTATAATTAGGTATGGTGTATAATATATGGACCTCTTGTGCCTTTTCTTTTTTAAAGAGCCTATAATTTTGAGCCAAACAAAACCCCAATTAGTACTGATTTGAGTTAACTCAGCAGCTTGTGAGTTAAGGAGGAAAATCTCAATGTCAAGCGTCATTTCTTAATTTAACAAACATGAAATGTTTCTCCCTGCAGGGTGCTCTCTGGGATTTCCTGGTACTTACATTTCACCTCAAAGAACTCCGATACCCCACACAAAAATCACCCTTACCTTCAATATTTCCAAACTGATAAGCTTTCTCTCTGAAAAATTCAATATGCTTTAGAAATCTAAATTTCTTCCAACATCAAAATATCTGGAGTAATGAGGAAAGACTTGTAAATCACTAAGCAACAAACACATACTATTGCATTTGCAATATGTTTATCAGAGCAAATATTGTAGAAAAACTCTTTAGAACAATACCAATTTAACTCAAAAAACAAGTTGGCTACCATTAGTTTTCTAAGTTTAGAGAAGACTATAGAGTTCAAAATCTTTTTATTTCCCTTTATCTAGTTACATGGCCTCACTGTATAATCATCTTGAAGATAACCTGTTTTTCCTCTCTTCCATTTCTTAAACTATTCTCCTGGGCTGCAGCGAAGATGTTTTTACTGGCGTCTTCTCTTTCTACTGACAGTCTCACGCTCCATGTCCTTAGGAAATAGAAATTTCATTCACTGAAGATTGATCTGCAGAAAGGAGGTTACAAAGAGAATGGTCCTCACGTACGTGGAAAGATTGAACTGTGGCTATTTCTTCAATAATTGAACATTTCTTCTACAGGCCAGCAGAAAACAAAACACAACAAACACTGAAACATATTGCTGAGTGTGCCAATCTAAGTTCCACAAACTTAGAGTGTTGGTTTGTTTGTTTTAAAAAAAACCTCTCCAAACTGCCCATACCCCCTCCAAGTAGCCCTTCAGTGTTTCAACTTGAAGCATCTAGCACCCTAGGCTTTCTCTTAGCCTCAATAAAAACCTAAAATTTTATTTTGACTTCATCCTAGGGTATGAATGATTATAACACAAGTCACCCTAACTGGAAGGCCATTGGTATTTAATTAATTAAGCTTTGTATTAAAGAAATGATGTTTTCTGAGAATATCTAGTATAGTCATGGGTGGGCTGATTTGTCAGAGATTTGAGCCTTCGCATTGATCTCTCTGTTGACCATAAAAGCTACCTATGAATGCGGCCAGCCCAGAGCTGGACTTCTTTTCATCACAGAGATGAGGTTTAAGATCTGCCCATTTATTTACTGTTAGGCATTCATTTCATCAAGGTAAGAGGGAATAAGATGCAGAGAAACACAGAGACTGAGCAGACAGAATTCTCCTTGGTATGGCAGAACTCAAAGACCCTCCAGCCAGTATAGTACACACACCTAGTTTAGGTTGCAACCTACTATCCCATAGAGTGCCTTCTGACTTTGTGTAGGATGCTATCATGGTCTATCAAAGCTAACAGTATTAATTTTGAAAAAAGAGACTGGACTCTCTATCATCTGCTTCTCACATTTCTGTTCCACTCAGAGTTGGAAGCCACTGGAGTGATCAGCCTGGAATGTGAAGACTCATATTAACAATGTCACAGGGTTAGCAACTAGAACTTTCTGATTTCTTTGCCTTAACCCTGCGTTTACAACCTTATAATGAATGATCCTAGTAACTGAAGAATATAATACACCTGGCCACCAGTAAAAAGGATGGAAACTTGTTTTTTCTAAAAAGACAAAGCAAGACAATTCTTTGATTCTTTAGGGGCTCCTGGATAAAATCGTTTTCTGTATCTTGACCCAATATCAAGTCCTAAGCAAATGGCAAGATTAGATAGTTTAGCCTTGTCCGGGTCCTAGGTAATTTGGTGTGTTCTGTAATCGCTGATGTGTAACTAGTTTAAGGCTTAGAGTTAGAACTGACTCCATAAACCCTGCTCTCAGAAGCAGATAACCAAGATGCTCTTTTAGGCATGATGTTAAGAGGAGACCTGTGTTTGTGAGGTCAGGCTGGGGGTGGTTAGTCACTTGGAGGAAGAAGTGTAAAGAAGGTATGTTGATCTCTTGATCTCTCAAGGAGAAGAGGCCCAGAGCACATGTTTTCTGTAACAGAGAGAACCAGGCCCAGGACAGGATGAGGTTGCTTTGGAGTGCTTAATCTCAGGGAGCAGGGGAATTGTCCAACAGCCCAAGAAAAGATGAAAGCACATTGGAGCTTCTTCCTAACATGATGGAGGTTTCTGTCCAGTTAAGCAAGATTCCAAGACTCCCCTGGCACCTCATCCTAAGTAGGCCTTTCATGATCTGAGGCTTTCAAACCATAAAACCAAACTAAAATCTCTATAATTCTTTGGCACAAAAAGGCAGGCTCAGGAGAATTTTTAACCTTAAGTCTCTAGGTTTCTGGCATTTGCTTATTAGCATTATCCATAAAAATATCTGGAACACATTTTTTATCTTTCATAATTTATTCTAAATTTCTGGAGCTTAAGCTATAGAAACTGTTCTTTCAGGAATCATTTCAGAATTGGAGCCTAGAAAATCAAGAAGCTCTTTAAATTGAAGTCAGTAAAACAAAATATCTAAAAGCAGTGGCTCTTGGGTTCTTCGGTGGTCTTATCATCTGTGGGCTGGTGCAAAATCCAATTATTACATATATAAAGTGCAGGTGTAAATCCACAGGAAACTTACTAAAATTTTTCGAAGAGTTATAGTTCACTTATCTTTTCTTCAAGGTGTCAATGTGTCATCTCATTCATAAAAGTCTGCATTATTATTCTTGACCTCATTGTTTATTCTCCTCTCTGAACTCTAGTGGCATCACTGGTCTACAAATATTTGTCAGTCAGCAAATATTTGTGGCTGGACACAGTAATCAGGCCAGCTATTTTGAGTAGAAAGGGGTTTAATACAGAGATCTGGGTGCTCACAGAATTGCTGCAAGCTTTGGCAGGATAGGCTTTGGGCTGAGTGTCGAGGAGGACCTCCAACAAGACTTCCTTATAGGGCCTAACAGAGGGAAAACACGTCCCTGCTTTCAGAACACAGAGCATCAGAACTGCCAGTCTCAACACTTACGTGTAGAGCAGCAACTCAGATCTTCGAAAGGCATTGCTACCACTTCAGCTGCTGCCTTTCCATACCCACAGGCTTAGTAACTGAAAGCTACAATGTGGCCACAAAAAAACTCATCTCACAACCTGGTTTCTAGCAAAACTGAGTAAAGCAGCAATCAAAGGCTCCTGTTTCACTCCTGTCTTCCAAATCTCACATGATGCCTCTAATTGGAAGAATCTAATTTGCATGCAGAGTTCTAGTATTAAAAGAGTTTGGGAAATGTAGTTTTGAACCTTCTATACTCTGTAGCACAGAAAAACATACTAGAAGCAATGTAGGATAGATGAGTGTCAATTCACCATGGCAACCATAAACATGTGTTACTATTCACTACTGTTTTGTTTCCTACTCTCACATTTCTTTTAAAAAGCACATTTTGAGATTGAGAGACCATATGTCAAATTTTCAAGTGCCTTGTAGTACCTAGAAATACTCATGCTCAGTAAATATTTGACTGGTTGTTATCAACAATTTTTTTTTCTTAAAAACATGGCTTTGAATGTGCTTGTTAATATAGTGAATGACTTACCTCCCTTAACAGGTAGCATATTTTAGCATAGTTTCTTTAATTTACTTTTTTGATTCTTGAAGACCTTGTAGTAGACTTGAATCATCATTCTGAACTTTTGTGATCGTCATGCAGAAAAAATGATGAAGGAGGCAGTTGAAGGCAGATTATATTTAGTATTATGTGCACTGACTCCAAGCCATGGCTATTTCAGGAAAAGTACATTGATTTAATAGTCTTGTCATATTTCATCTTTCTACTAAAAGCTAGATGCAGAAAAAATCTGTATTGAGTATATTTCTGGGTAATCCAATCTTAAGCTTACCAGCCTAATACCAACATATTATACATCCTAATGCTAACATATTCAACTTCCATTCCAGTATTAATTATGTATAAAGCAAAAATTTTCCCAGAATCTTTTACTGCAGAGGTAAGGAGGTTGTCTATGGTGGCCATTAGAAGAAGTCCATGACTCAAAAAGTCTGAGAGTTACAGAAAAATCATAATGGCAATCAATTTTAAATTGAGAAGGATTCTTAGAGATTATCCTAAACATGAGTCCAGAGAGATACTGTGACTTATTTAGGTCACACACGGGTTAAGTAAAAAAAAAAAAAAAAAAAAATTACAAACCTATGTCTTCCCATTAGCTCAACGCTCTTTTCACCACACAATGGATTGTGTACCTACGTGTAAATAGAACTGAGTTTGTACTTTTGGAAAAAAGAGAATGGTTAAAGCCCACATTCAAATACTAACCTTTGGATGATTCAAGATTCTCAAAATTTGGGAATGCCAGGATGGCTCAGTGGGTTAAGCATTTGCTTGCATCCCCAGGGTCTGGGGATCAAATCCTGTCCTCGGCCCTTGCAGACCTATATGCTGAACTGGAGTTTGGCCCCAGTTCAGTTCAAGCCAGGGCGAGCTTCCCATATGGAAGGCCCCTGATTCAGCCTCCAGTTCGTGGGGGCATACCTCCCATGTGGGAGGCCCAGGGCCCACTTCTTCCCCTGCACAGCATCCTCCAACCTGTGTGGAATGAAATTATGCTGAAAATTGATGACGTACAGCTATGGACACTGCTCTGGGGCCTCCCCCTTCTCTCTGCCTCTCTCTGTCAAAAACAATAAAAATAAATCTTTTTTAAAAAAAAGGAATCTCAAAATTTATTGTCATATATGTAACTGTTTGACTTTATTTCTTGGGATATTCCATTCACATGCACACACACTCACATACAGCCTTCTGGTTGAAGTGGTGGTTTCAATATAGACAATTAACAATGGTGATAAGAGTCAAAAGAAGGAAAACTATCAACTTCTTTCAACTATGGAATTCTATAAATTCTAGTATATCCATACAATGATACACTCAACAAACTAATACTCATATCTACATAGTGGATTTCTAATATTCCTTTTGACTTAAAAATTGGGATCATTTTGGTGAATTCAGTTCAGTGTGTGGTGATACGCACCTTTTAGAAAGGCTATCAGCACTTTCCAATTTGATGAGGGAACTGGGAAAATGAGTGTTTTAAATATTATGCATCAGTAAGTAAATGTTAGGCTGGCATGATGAATCATTTCCAGGAATTAAAATATCTTAGATTCAGCACTTCTGGGAATAAGGAACACACAGGGGACTTGGAGAGGGGGCTGGGCAAAAGAGGAGACTAGTCAGCTAGTGGGAAACTTTCTGGGACCAGCAAAATGAGATCTTCTATTATCATCTTTCTAGTTCTTGGTGAGGCTTTTAATCTTATTGTCATTGAATTTAGTAATTAGCCATATCTGCAAAGGTAGAGTTCATAGTGATCAATGAAACAGAGAATAATCAGACGACCCAATTATCTATAGAAAAGCAATTCTATCCAATGCCTCCTCTGTTCTCTCTCAGCATAATGTCTAAAATAATGAATGTTAGCAGCATAACAAGGTCCTTTCTTCTTTCTCAGGAGAAAACTTGATAGCAAGTATATATTCTAAGACACTGTATTTACTAAACAGTATATGTAAAAGTCATTAAGAAAATACCCATTATTCTACTTTTATCAATTTACGCTAATTTCCAGGACTCAAAGACTAGTCCATGGTGAAAGAACACTAATGATCCCTTTTTAAAGAATGTATTAAGTGCAAGGTCTCTGCTGGCCGGTGTTACCCTTCATAGTTAGACACACACAACCCCTTCACTAACAAAACAAATAGTGACTTATTAGGAGAAAACGGATATTCATGGAACAGAGGATTAGAGAAAGACAAAAACTGGTCAATAATCTTTGTTTCTTTTTTTAAAAGATTTATTTTATTGATTTTTGACAGAGAGAAACAGAGACAGAGAGAGACAGAGAGAAGGGGGAGGACCCAGAGCAGTCTCCATAGTTGACATTAGTTTTTCCATATAGTTTCACTCCACAGGTGGGCACAGGACTGCTCAGGGCAGGAACTGGGCCAGGAGCCTCCCGCATAGGTCCTGGCAAGAACTGAACTGGGGGCACACCCCAGTTCAGCATGTGGGTCCGCATGGGCCCTCAGTGGGTCCTCAGTCCCTGCAGCTTCAAAGCGAGCGCTTAACCCACTGAGCCATCCCAGCTTTCCCTGGTCAATAATCTTTAACTAGGAAGATTCCTGGGAAGATTTAAGCTAAATCAATAATTAGTGTGGAGATGGGAAATATGAATTTTTATAAAGGCTATTTTAAAAACATTGTATTCTAAAAGTGGAATACTATTTTCAATAGCTTTCTATGGAGGAGAAGTGTCCTGGAAATACAGAAACTAGATTATCAGCTAACATCAATTGATGTTAAGAACTTTACACAGGGGATGCTGGGATGGCTTAACAGGTTAAGTGCTCACTTTGTAGCACCAGGGTCTGAGGATCGAATCTCAGCCCTGGCCCATGCGGACCCATAAGCTGAACTGGGGTGTGGCCCCCAGTTCAGTTCTCGCCAAGGCCTGCACCTGGTTCCTGCACACCTATGCATGGAAACTATGTCGAAGATTGATGAGGTGCAACTATAAATACTGCTCTGGGTCCTCCCCCTTCTTCCTCTCTCTCTCTCTCTCTCTCTCTCTCTCTGTCAAAAATAATTAATGAATAAAAAACAAACAAACTTTACACAGATTATTTTATCCAATCCTTCCAATAAATCTATGAGATAGAAACTATTATTAACCAAGGCACTATTTATTTAATGTTTATAATCTTCTAGGTATTATTCTAATTACTTTATATAAATTAACTCTTTGAACCCTCATAATGGCCCTGTGAAATAGATAGTAGTTTATCGTCATTTTATAGAAGAAGAAATGAAACACAAAGATGTTAATTTGTGTCCAAAATATCATGACGCCAATTAGAAGAGCCAGGATTTGAGCCTTAATAATGCTTGTGATGTTTTTCCCTTTTCCAAAGCAATGATATTAACCACATCTTGCATTTACTTGTGTAATCCATATTTCTGAAAGACAGTTGAGCAAGCGCTCTCTATGAGCCGAGAAAACCTAAGTGGCCCCAAGTGTTCTCCGTACTTAGTTTTCCTTCTAGCTGGGTCTTATTAGACCTCATCTGAGTGAAGACTTAGATGCAGTGGAGGAATCAGTTCATGTAGAAATCCAGGGAAAGAGTGGTCAGGTGACGGACATTTCATTAGAGTCCTAAAGTAAGTAGAAGCATGTGTTTCAGAAAGAAGATTGCGGGTGGATGAGACAGCTTGAGCGAAGGCTCTAAAAGTAGGGTCCTGTTTCTCATGCTTGAATTAAAATACGGAGGGCATACTGCTGGAGCAGAAAAGTAGGTCAGCATGGGCACAGGGTTGCTAGATCATATGAAGCCTGGGAGACCTCAGGAAGCACACCAATTTTCACTCTGAGTAAAACAGGAAGCCATTGCAAGGTTTGAACTAAAACAAGCAAACAAACAAACAATAAAAGACACAATCTCACTCATTTCTTAAAAGGATCGGTCTCTGAACTGAGACTAGTCTGTAGAGGGACAAGGGTAGAAGCAGCAAGTTCTTGGTAAGCTGCTATGCGAAAGCATGTGGAGAAACAGGAATGAGAAATAAATCAGGAAATCAGGTTTGAATACAGGAGTTCGGGACGCTTCTTAGACTTCTGAGTGAAAATGTTAAGTGGACAGTTGATAGGACTTTGGGAGAGATCTAAGCTAAAGATACAAAATTTGGAGTTCTCAGCACATAGATGAAACTAAAAACCAAGTGGCTGGATAAAATGTATAAGCCATTGCATATAGTCAGAGAGAAGGCCTAAGGACTAGCTATGTCCTTTTCAACATTAAGAGCAGGAACCAACAAAGGAGACTGAGAGGAACAATGAAGTGAGGCAGGAACAAATCAATGGCAGTTTGATGTTCTGCGAGGCCAGTAAAGAACATAAAAAGGCTGTCTGGAAAGTATCCAGCCATGTAATATAAAAAATAGAGGCATTTATGGCTGGATTTTTTCCCAGACAGCCCTTGTATATCAAAGAGGATTTTTTTTCTCTTTAACTAAACCCTTGTTAAATAAGTCTCACTTTCACCATTCAATTGCTTTTTATCTATAGGTGACAGCTATTGCTGCCATTGCAGCTAAGCGCACTCATGAGCCTGCAGGTCAGCTGGGAGCTGTCTGGAGTAGAATAACCTTGGCTTGGCTGAGTCTGCTAGGGCCCACATGGTCTTTCAGGATCCAGGGGATTAGCCCAGGCTTGTTCTCATAGCAAGAGGCAGGAGTCCAAAAGAACATGAGAGTAAGAGAGAGAGAGGAAAGAAATGTGCCAGCATCTTGAGGCCCAGACTTGAAACTGGAACACTGTCACACTGTCACTTTATAGTGGCCAAAGCAAGTCACAAGGCTAGCTTATAGTCATGGTGTAGAAAGTAGAGTCATCTTCTTAATGAGAAGGACCACAAATCACATTGCAAAGGGCAGGGACATAGGGAGGGCTAGAATTTCGGGATAGTTTTGCAATCTCCACACTAGACCTTACCACTCTGAAGCTCTAGGTCCTATCAGGAAGGTCTCATCAAAATTTTAGGAACCCGACCTTTGACTGCGATGCTCTCTCTATCTTGTCCATACGAATCTCTCCCTATCAGTAGTGCCTACAGCCCTCAGAACCGGAACCACATATAATACAAGTAAAGGGTGTCCCAAAATTCACTCAAGACTTGAATTTTGTGTCATTTGTGTGGTAAAGTGTTGCCAATGGAAAAAAAAAAAAGACAGCATGACAGCTCACAGTTCAGGGTTATTAAAAATGGAGCACTACATGAAAGAACAATGCGTTTTCATTGTTGAGCAATGGAAAGTTATAATTTTTAATGATAAACCTGTGTTTTCTATCAAAATTACTTCTTGCGTGAATTTTGGGAGACCTTTTATATAATATTAAAATGCTTAAGTGAGGGACTGTCATCTAACACGCACTCAGTAAACAGTAGCTATCACTGTTATTATTCTTGAACACTCTGTAAGTTATCTAAAAATGTTCTCTAATTGTTTGGGGGCAGTATTCTTGTCAGTCTCCCTAACTAGAGAGTAATCCCCTCAATAAAAGGGTGATGTCTTACATATTTTTGTGTCCAGCAGTGGCTAGCACAGTGGGAGGCACAAAATGAATGCTCAGTACAATCTTGTAAATTAGTAAGAGCCGATAAAGTCTTATGAGATTCTTATAGTTTGGAAATTGTCAAGAGTTAAAATGTCATGAAGCTACATTAATTCTGGGGATGCTAAGAAAGGCACACATCTTGGAGAGAACTCTATTATTAACAGAAGAATTATTCTCTCTAAGGAACTTATCTGCATATTTTCACATCAGTTTTACTGTTTAATTACTTGGAATCAAAGGTATGAACTTAGGAGTCCAAGAAGCCTAATAAAAGCAGGTATTAGTCATTTTTTTAAGCACATATCTTATATTTTCATGGAATACATTGTCACATGCTGTTAGAACTCTTACTGAAACTTCAAAACAGATACGGGCCTTGCTGGTAAGCCTTAAGGAAAGAAAGAAGAAAGGAAAGAAAGAAAGAGAGAGAGAGACAGAGAGAGAGAGACAAAGACAGAGAAAGAAAGAAAGAAAGAAAGAAAGAAAGAGAGAGAGAGAGAAAGAGAGAGAAAGAAAGAAAGAAAGAAAGAAAGAAAGAAAGAAAGAAAGAAAGAAAGAAAGAAAGAAAAGAAAAGAGAAGAGGGAGGGAGGAAGGAGGGAGAGAAACCCGGGTTCTCTCAAAATTGAACTGAACGGCTGTGAAAGAAGAAAATGTAAACATGCAACAGAAGGAAAATGTTAGCAAATGTGCTAAGAAATTGCAGTAACCTTAGTACCTGACTGATTTGCGCTCTATTGGCTATGTTTGAATCATGGGGTATGTTATTTCAGTATCAGGTATCACAATTTAGGAGAAAAGTTAGTGAGTAGTGCTTTGGGGGTAGGTGGGAGGACATTAAAGGTTAAGTGAAATATTCATTGAACCATTTCCATACACCCAGAATATCTTGCTTCTTTCAGATATTACATTCTCATAAATAACATCTGTCATGCAACATGGATGGACCTTGAGATCATCATATTAAGTGAGATAAGTCAGACTGAAAAAATCAAGAACCATATGACTTCACTTATAGGTGGAATATAAAACTGAAAGTATCAAAGAAACAAAAACTCATGGACACAGTCAATAGTTTAGTGGTTACCTGAGGGTAAAAGGGGAGGGAAGGGACTTCAAATATATGGTGATGGGAAGAGAACTAACTTTTGGTGGTGAGCACATAATGCAACACACAGATGATGTCATGTAGTATTGTACAACAGAACCTATGTAATTTTTATCAACCAATGTCACCCCAATAATTTTAACAATAATAATAATAAAATAATACCTGTCATGGATTTCAACTCACTTTTTAAAAATAAATCAAATTAAGATTAGATAGTCTTGATTGAACAAAGTCACAGTGAAAAATTTGACTTTTTACCATTCGATAACTTATCCAAGCTTCACATTAAGTCAGTCTCACAATCACTAGTATATGGGTTATTAATTTTGTTCTTTGTGCAACATAGTCTGGAATACAATTAGAATGCAAACCAGAGCAATTGAAACACTAGATATTTCTAGGCTTTTTTTTTTTTTTTAATTTATAAATATTTCTGTAGGATTTGATTTTTTCATGATATTTCTTAAAGGTCTGAACTTCTGGTCACGCAGGAGTCTCCAAACTTTTCAGCCCGCGGGCCGCATTAACTATCAAACAGCAGTTTGGGGCCGACTACACACTCGAGGTCCAAATAAAAAAGAAGCAAAACATAGATGTTGTTTTTAATTATTTATTTAATATTATTTTATTCAGATAAAAAGGTCTCCACAGGCTGGATGAGAGGGCCTCGTGGGCCGCATCCGGCCTGCGGGCCGTAGTTTGGAGACCCCTGCAGAGACTCATCGTTGTATTTACTGTTGCTGAACATGAGAGCATTTCAGTTGAGATTTTAGAAGTGTTTAAATTGTACAGGACGACATCTGGAGATTTAGACTCTATAATAAAAGGAATGAATTATAGTAAATTAAAATGGAATATAAACTTTGTGGCCAAGGAATCAGTCCTTCCTACCTCTGTCTACTTCACTGCCACCATTTGAATTCAGAAATTACGGTATACCCTGATGCCAAGACAGGTTGTATTGCAACATTCTCAGCTATTCTCCCCATTGCCACTCTCTTCCTTTTCCAATTCATTCTGCTTACTGCCAAATTAATCTCCTTCAAGTAATTGATTCATCATATTAGTTTCTTGCTTAAAAACCTTCCATAGTTCTATGAGGCTTTGAGAATAAAATCCAAGGAACTTAGCTTGTTATTTAAGGCCTCTTACTGAGTAACCTCAACTGACCTTTCCTATGATTCCCTTGCTCCTTTCCTTGACACCTCCAGACAGCTGGTGTAACCATTCTTCTCTTCTCAATATATACTGGGGTTGCCAAAAAAAAGAAATGTATACATGTTTTAAGAGATGTTATCTATGTATTACTTTTCCAAGTTGAATTGAATTACAGTAGTAATGTGTAGTATCTTGTTCACCCAAAAGATGACATTAATCAATAGGATGCTAGTGTCACCTTGTGACAGGCAGGACAGTCAAAGAGAATGACAGAAGCATGGCTGTCATTTGAGGAACACGAGAACATTTTGAGGTGGTATTTGAAATTCTAAAATGTTGTGGAATTACAACTAATATGGAGGCGTGAGTATGCAACAGAACCTCCAATGTGCCTAACAATTGCACACATTTGCTATAAGTTTGAGTCACCATGGTAAATTGAAATGGCATGTGCAGCAATACAAGTGGACACTTTGGTCAGCATTGCTCAAGCAGTTGGTCACCATAATCAGAAGTGTCTGGACACTGATGGTGACCACTTGGAGCATCCCTTGCAATTGCACAAGTCAAACATGACTTTTATTCATCTTTTGTTAGTGGTATATGTTGAGTATTACAATTTTCATACAGTTTTTTTCCTCTCTTTATTAAAATGTGAATACATTTTTTGGCATTCTCTGGATTGTATTTTCTCATTTAATACAAAGTAAGATTTTCTGTCTCTGGGCTTGTATAAACTTTAAATTTCTGCCTGTTCTCTACTTGTCTAATTCCAATGTTATCTTCAAAGCTCAGCTCAAATTCTCAATAAGAAAAACTTTCTCTGGCCAATGGGACAGAAACGTACTCAATATCATTTCTCTTCTTCTTTCTTTTAACAGAAACCAAATTTTTCATGGTACTACAACTGGCATAAAAAAAAAAGTAAAACTTAACTTTTCCAACACTCTGAAAATTAGTTCAGGCCTAAGGAGTATAAGTACAAGTTTCTAGGTAGGTCATCCAGTAAAAGGAGACTAATTCAGACATGTTTGCTTTTCTCCAACATTCTATTATAAACACTGTGCTAAGCCTGTTTGTAGCTGAATATTTGTGAATATTATTATTTTCTTAAGATATATCCATGGACACTTTAAAGCTTCTTGACTCATACTGAAGTTCAAGTTAATTTCCTAATAGGATATGAAAGTGTAGATTCCATATAACTTTGCAAACATTGGCTATTTGTTATACTTTTATGTCTTTTCCCATTCTTCCATTTCTATTTTTTTAAGTCTTAACTCTAATAAAATTTGTGGTTGTTAAAAGTATCTTCAAACTTAAAAAAAATATTTTTCAACAAAATAGTTCCCATTGGCAATCATAAAGCACATTCCAGATACCTAATTTGTGTTCAAAAAGAAACCATAAGAATGTATTTAATTCTTACACTTACCAATTAATATTAACTAAGTATCAGCTATATTCTATTTACTTTTGTTGTGAAAATATCTGTATTTTGCCTTCATTGGGAAGAATTTTTTGCTGGGTATAGAATTATTTTATTTCATTGCTGTACCTTGTCTTCCGTGTTCTATAGTTTATGTTGAAAATTCAGCTAAAACTCATCGCTATTTCCCTGAAGATAATGCATCTTTAATTTCTGGTTGCTTTTATGTTCTTCATTTTATCTTTGGTCCTTAACTGTATGACTATAATGTGTGGTTTTATTTACATTTATTCAACGGATTTCTCTGTTGACATTCTTCATCTGTGTTTTCTTTCTTTTGGTCCATTCTTCTTCTATTTTTATTTAACATATTTGTAATAGTATTTTAAAGACTTTATCTATCAATTCTAATCTCTAGGTCATTTGTGGGTCTTGCTTCTATTGGCCAATTATTCTTTTGAATATGTGTCATATATTCCTCTTTCACATATTTTTTTATTGTATGACAAACAATATGCATAATAAAACTCTAAGTCCGGAAGGCGATGTTATTTTTTCTCTCAAAAGTACTTGTTCTTTACTTTGAGGAACTCATCTCTTTGTGCCAATGAGATTTCAGCTGGATCAGAACCAGACTTCAGTTTTCATAAATTTCAGTTTCCTTTTGGTTTTAAGAGAATGACACCTATCTTGAAATTATTGCATGCTCTTCCCTCAAGTAGGACTTTGACTTCTAAGTGCCATGAGACTACAGGAGATTTCTCCCTATCTTTCCACTCAGCTCCCAGCCTCATCTGATTCCCAGTAGTCAACAAAAGTGTTATGGAGAAAATTCGCATGTGATAGAAACTGACTGTGTAGTTGAGGCATGTCAAGATTTCAATCTGTCATTTCCATTAACAGCTATGATGATTTATCTCACCACTTAAGGAATCCATCAACTTTGGCAGCTCAATTTTCTGTTCATACTCAAATATGGAAACTTCAATTACCTGCTGGGGAAAAGAGAGTATTGGGGGATGGATGACAATCTTTGTTCACTGAGCAGGTTTTTTAGTTGTTTTCATAGGAACAATGGTTTGTCAGAAATTTCTACATCTAACTGGAAATGGAAATGCTTTCTTTCCTAACTCGTGGATCTTAAAAAAGCATAGACAACAAATCAAGGCCAGATAGTCCTAGAGTGGATTTTAAGCTTCGAGCCTGTTCTTACGCACTAACATTGGAAGAAACATATTCAAGACTGATAAGCATGGTGTGCGACCTAATAATGTGTCCTTTAGGCCTTGTGACATGTAACTACAGAGGCAACAAACAAATCAGCCTAGGGTAATAGCTTCTAACTCAGGTTGAATTTTTTTATAACTGCTAAGTAGGTGCAACACAGATCACTTAAGTCTGCATGAATGCAGCTACAGTCTTAAGATATTATTAACACTCACTATTAGTTTCCATTGGTATCATTTTTTCTCTGTTACATTTGGAATAATAAAACCTCCAGGACATTGTTTACTATTAATAGCATTTTATAAAACTCCATATAAGATGATCCCTAGGTATGTGCCCCACTCATTTAATTCAAAAATTTTTATAAGAAAAGTATTTCCAAAGAATGCTTCATGGAATGATTTTCATTGATACTCTCTGGAAAAGGATTCCTTAGATAAATGTATCTAGAAAATGTGACATAATATATACTTTTTTGTATTTTTGATGAACATTAGTATTTTATGGGATCTGAAAAGTTATGCAACAACGCTTTATACTTTAACTTGGCATTTCCACACATTTCTTTACTCTGTTAAGAAATCTCTCTCTTTTTTAAGTAACATCTATTAGTGTCCTTTAAATTTGGTGTCCTATGGAATATACTTTGGAAAATATTTTTCTAAGAGGATAATGAAGTTAATAAAGATAATGTCAACAAATTCTTCAACTTAATTGAGAAACAGGTAGTTCTATTGTTATATACACAATACAGCCTAGAAACCTCTATGTCTTTTGCTAAGTTTGAGATATTAATATAACTTCACAGGTTTTGAACTAGTAAATAGTGCAGCGTTTCTGAATACTGTGAAACTTGTAAACATGGCATAAGTACCAGGCTTCATCAGAGTAAGAATTAATGGTATTTAATGTCATAGTCCAGTCCATGGCCCATGGTTGGTTTTAAATGTGGCTCAACACAAATTCATAAACTTTCTTTAAACATTATGAGGTTTTTTGGATGATTTTTAAAGCTCATCAGCTATCATTAGTGTTAAGCATATTTTATGTGTGGCCCAAGATAATTCTTCTTTTTCTAATGTGGCCCAGGGAAGCCAAACGAGTGGATACCTCTGTCATAGTCTCTCTGAGAATTTCAAAATAGATTTTGAATGACACAGGGGACCTCTTGTAAAGAAGCAGCATATCAGTCTGCATGTCTTTCCTCGGCATCTGAAATCATCTCTAGGTACGGTATGTAATTGTGTAATTCCTAAGCTTTTCTAACCCAATTGGCAAGATCTGTATGACTGATTATATAATCTTAAATAGAAGCTACTGCTTCAATTTCTGTGAAATTAGGTGAACAAGTCTTACAAGTCAGAGCTTATTTTTAGCCATTATAAATGTCAATTTTTATCCAGTTAAGAAAATCACTGGAGTGCTTCACTGTGGATTCCCTACACAAAAATAATCTCACTCCATGATGTCATTCAGAAAATTTTTAACTTTTAGAAACACAATACCACAATCATTTCACCTGATGGCTGATTCTGTTGCTGAAACTTGAATCTCTGACCACTACTAGATGACACTGATGTTTCCTCTACGTATGATTCTTCCCTTGAACATTTCTCTTAAATCTTACTCATCCTAGAGGTTTTAATTTAAATGCTCTCAAAGAGAACTTATGCGACCTCCTTCAAATTAGAGAGTTACATTTGTTCTTTCTCATAGCAACCTATTTTTTTGTAATTATATATTTATTTAGGTTTTTAATATCTGGAGTCTGTCAATCTTACTAGACTCTACAATGAGACTGAGAAATTTTGTCTGTTTTCTCTCTCTCTCTCTCTCTCTCTCTCTCTTTATACTACAGTGTAATTAATGCTTATTTTTAGAGCAAAACAGTTATTTGACAAATATTTGTTACATGAAAGAATGAAGTGTACATTAAAGAATCCTTCATTTTCATCATATATTTTAATCCCAGCAGAACTGAATAGATTTACCTAAGAATATAACACCATTCTGATCAGAGTCCTATTTCGCTTTAGGATAAAACAAAAACTCTTGAAATGAAGCTATGAAAGTTATTGATTGATTGGCTGACTATGAATCCCAATAAACAAGTTTATTGTCATAAAATTTTATAAAGATTGATGAGTTCTAAATTTAAGATGGTCACATTCTATTATATACCCAAAATATTTGAGAAATATTTGAACTTCTCTTGTCCATTTTTTTTTTAACAGAATCTTTCCTATGCATTGAAAAATGTGTTAGTTAATAATGAAACAGTCATGGTGAGATAGACTCAATTTGTATGAATTTCTGTGCCAATAATTAGATTAATTGTCATGGGGTGGTCTTTATACCTTTAGATAAAACTGTGAGAGCCTCCCTCTATAGGAAAAGATCGTGCAGATTTTCAATCAGGCTCATCTTTTCATTTGCCTCTTAAGAGTTTGTAAATGTTAGATTGAACTCTTGTGTTGCATGGCTACAGTGATCTGAGGTGCTAAAACTTGCCTAGAATGCCATAAAAAATAGTACCACTAATCAGAAATAATGGCAACACTGCTAATTTGTTCTAGAAAGGTAATGGAAAAAAATTAAAGAAGAAAGGAAAGTAATGGCCACTGAAGAAACAGTTTTTCTTAATGTTTTTCCTCCTAGTCCTTTCATATGTCCAAGGCAGGAAGTAGTTTTTTATTGGTCTGAAGATTGAGAAGATATCCAGGACAAATCCACATCCAATATGCTGCTGGGGAAATGCTAAAAATGCTGTTAGAAGATTGGAAGAGAGATTCTTTATCTAGTGTTCCTTTTTCCTCCCCTTAATGGAGCATATTGGATGGAAATGCTTGTTGCTGGGAAAAATTCAGCCCAAAGATAGGGGTTAGTTCTTGCCTGACAAAAAGGGCTATTATGAGAGGGAAAAAGTATTACATTTGCTATTGTCAGGAGAAAGAAGATGGTGCTAAATAACGGTAGATGAAAATTCTCCCCTTTTCCATGTATTTTTCTTCACCCTCTCCACACCTCATAACCACAGTTTATATGGGAAAAGCTGTTGACTTGTGTATAAATTTGAAAGTTCCCTTCAGGACAAAATATCCTTAATTATTATTATTATTATTATTGTTATTTTGCAGTGTACTATGTACAAGCCAAAAATAAATGCAAAACAAACTGTTTTCTTTATGGCTGGGTTTCCCCAGGCTTCAGTTGACATAAATTGATTCATGTGAGATAAACTTGAAGAACTAGATCTCTTTAATAAATAATTAGCTAATCATACAATTTTTACAGCTGGAAGTTATCTAATCAAATGTCTTCATTTTACAGATGAGGATTAAGTTCTTGGCTCTACTCTGAGAACAGCAATAAAAGTTCTTGGATGCTTTCTGACAACTTAAATGACCTCCCATTACCTCCTGTATTAAATACAAGCCAATGTTAGTACTGGATAGAGATTTAATAGAAGCTAGAAAGTGTCTTTAGAGTGACTTCTTGGACATTGTCATGCTTATTTTAGAGGCCATAGTTCTCACTTCCTGAACTGGCATTTTCTATGGATAATTTTATTTGATATTTGCATTCGAGTAATATTTGCATTTGAAATCAAAGGTGGATAGTGATAAAAATGCATTTCGAGCATCTTTATAAAGTGTGACTTAGTAGACTCTTTAAGTACTAAGATGACTATATAAATTTTCCTTTCTTTTGAATATTTTAGTTTTTTTTAAAAAAACAGAAGGTAAAAAAGAAGAATGTTGAATTGAAAAGAAGAAATCTACATTTATTTAACACATATAATCTATAAAACATTTTAGTGCGTGCTTTAGCATACACTAAATCATCTCAGTTCTTTCAAGAACTCTGTGATGTCATTACTATTCCATTTTATAGATGAAATAAACTAAGATTAAATGATGAATAATGAATGAAACCAAGTGATGAAGTAATGTGCAGTGGTGACCAAAGGATTGGTAAATTTAGATCTGTCTGATTTCAATAGTTATTAGATCATCTTTGAAGTTGGAGACTAGTGAGTAAAAAAGATGTGAAAACAACACATGTTAAAAGCAGATATAGAAGCATCTTGTGTAACTGCCTGTAGAAGTGTAAAGACAGAACTTATAGCAAAATAATAGGCCTAGGTAGCCTGGATTATGTGCATGTTTTATTTGTTTATATGCACAGAAAATTCCCCATTTAGTTAAAGGAAATATTCTGCTTTTTATTCTTTGTGTTTCTGCATGTAGCTAGAGTTTGAGAATTAACATTACTATCTAAAATACAGGTCACTATTTAAACCTATTAACTACTGACGAGCCAATTACAGGTCTGGGAGAGGAGTTGATCCTTTGTTAATTACTCCTGAAATAAAATCTGTTTCTTCAGCGGCTCAATGTGCACAACCTTAGAGAATAACACGAAATGCACAACTGGTTATTTTCTTGAACAACCCCCACAAAATATATACCTATATATTTTTTCATCAAATATATTGATTGCTGAAAAGCAATTTAGAACAGCTGACATCCAACTGAAATTTAGTGGTATATTAGTTAGTATTATGTTAGTTACGTTTATTACTAGAATTATGTCAAGAGCAGGTATACAGAGAGAAAATTGTATTCCCCTTGTTTAAAAAACAAAACAAAACAAGCAAACAAACAAACAAAACAAAAAACAAGAGCTCTTCTGCTGCAGCTAAATGATATAATAGGGACCAGGCTTACCCTTCTGTCTAAAACAACTAAAAAATTCGACACAATGGTTTTCAGACACTGACTCCAGGCAACACAAGGCAATCATCCCTGAGAGAAGGGAAACACACAAGCTGCCTCGGGTTACTGCCTGCGTAGTTCCCCCAGCAACAGTGCAGGATGGGAAAGCAGCCTGGCATTGTTAAGAAGGCAGTTGGGAACTCAAAGAGACTAAGCCAGTAAGATTATGTGAAACAAATCCAAGAGTGCAGAGAGGAGGCAAAGTGCCCATGGATTTCCTGTTGAGCATTGATTGCTCCTTGTGTATGTGAGGAAACTCCAGAGGGCAGAAAGAACCATCTGAAAGAAGAGGGAACCATGTCTGGAACCTACACAGGGCCAGGAAGAGTGTGTTCACTCCAGAAAAAAGGAAAAGCTGTGAATTCATGGGCTATGAAGTACTCAGTCGTAGAGCAAAATTAGCTCTAGATAATGGGCTGCTTTGGTCCTACTGTACAAATATGAAAAGCAAGCTGCAAAAGGATCAAACTATTTCCAAGTAACTTAAACTACATTCAAAGAAAAAAAAAATGAACACTACATATAGGGATACAAAAATATTCAGTACTTAGAAAGTAAAATGCACAATAGAAAATTATCAGTCATGTAAAAAGGCAGGACCAAATATGGCCCATAATGAGGAGAAGTAGCAATAGAAACATATTCATACTTACACGCATGATAGAATTAGTAAGTAAGAACATTAAACAGTTACTATCACTATATTCTATGTTCAAAGTAGGGGAATGCTTAAACATGTTAAGTAGAGACATAGAAAATACTTTAAAAGACCCAAATAAAACTTCTAGAAATCAAAAATACAATGTCTAAGATGAAAAAAATTTGATACTCTGATGGGATTAACAGCCGATTCAATACTACAGAAGAAAAGATTAATGGGCAGGAAGCCATGGCAACAAAAACTATTTAAAATGATAGAAAAAAGACTGAAATAAACAGCTTCACTGAGGTGCATTACAATTTTAAGCATCCTAATATATGTGTTATTCTGACTGAGCTTTCTATGAGTTAATTAAATTTTCCACTGCTGGGAAGAATGTGGATGCTAGATATAAATTAAGTTATAGAAACATAAATATGATATCCCTTGGGGGAATATCATAGGCAGTCATTCAGGGCTCAGCTGATATTCCTTAGTGGCAGGAACTCAGCCTTGTTTTATCTTGTACTTCTGCCATGCACAGCATACATCCCCAAGGTCACCTCAAGGTCCAAGATGCCTGTTGGAACTCTAGCAATTCCTTTCACATTCCAGCAATTAGGAAAGAGGATACTTCCTGCAGGTTACAACGAAGTTCTGTTTATATCCAGTTGGTAAGAATCTAGCCAAGTCAAATATTTACATCTAGTTAAAAAGAGTATGGAAAAATGCAGTATCTATTATGTTTGGTCATATATAGAGCTAAAAATTAAGGGTTCTATTACTATTGTTCAAGTGGGCAATGGACATGAGAGGAACGGAAATTATGGGGGAAAGGAAACTGTCAGATCAAAGCTAGAACATATCAGGATGGAGATGAAGATAAGTGGATAATAAAGCTAAGAGGATGAACTTGGTAGAGAAATATATGGAAATAAGAGCATAATGACCCATGGATTAGATTCTTCACAAAAGCAAGCAATGTTCTTTTTATTGTAAATATCAAGAATATTTTATGAAACAGCTATATAGATTCTAAGAGATTGCTATGTGCTACAGAAAGATAAAATAAATAATTCCTTCCCTCAAGGTATTTATAATTTGATTTTACTATAATAGTTAAGGTAATGCTAGCTACTATAACAAAACAAAACAAAACAAAAATGTATCATGGTAAAAGAAATAAGCTACTAAGCCACAGGAGAAATGAAGAAAACTTAAATACATATTACTAAGTGAAATAAGCCAATCACAAAGAGCTGCAGACTGATTCCAACTATATGACATTCTGAAAAAGGCAAAATTATGGAGACAATATAGAGATCAGGGGTTGGGGTCTGGAGGAGGGATGAATATGTGTAGTAGAGGATTTTTAGGGCAGTGAAAACACTCTACGACACTATGATAGGTACATGTCATTATTGAGGTGATTTTCTAGTGATTTGACTGGGGTTACGTATTTTGGTGAGAAAGATCACAGTGAAAAAGTGCTATCTTCATCACACATCTCAAGGGTACATACTATCACTATGACTTATCACTGTTGATATTGACCTTGATCACCAGGCTGAGATAAGGTTGTCAGATTTCTCCTCCACAAAGTTACCCTTTTGTTTTCTTTCCATACTATACTCTTTGGAAGATTATCTCTATACATAGACCGCACTAAAGGAGTCAAGCACAGAGTATCTCCATAAATTATCATTTGGAATTCTTCCCCACAGATCTTTTTTTTTCTTTCTATTATAAAATTTATAGTAATAAATTGTTACTAATTTATTATTATAAAATTTATAATAATAAATTGTTAATAATTTATCCCATCACTTATTTATATTAGTATGGAATCATGGATATCAATTTTTATACTTTGGGTCACAATCCAATACTATTTATTTATTATGTTGCTCAAATTATTCTAGCTTTGGTCATTGGGAGCTTTCAGTTAGCTTTGATGTCCCTCTAACATTTCCCCATCATTGTGTCTTCTTCTTTAACATTTTATTACTTTCCCTTACTATAGTCAACAACCTTTTAATATCGAATATGTTTTTTTGCATTCATTCCTATTAAGTTCTGTTCTTCTGGCATTAGCCTATAACTCAAATATGCTGAATAATTTGGCTTCTTCTTCTTCCAGTTTTTAATTATCTCTCCATGTTTTAGCTCATCAGGAAATTTGATATCTTCTCTGCGTCCATTTTAATATTCACCACAAAACAAGATTTAGTCCAGAGTCCTGTGTTCCCCTACTAAAGACACCCCCTCTCTCATATGACTTTATACTTTATATGATTGTCCAACTCACACTTCATCCTCTTACCCATAAGAACAAATAAAAGAACAGGAAGTCTACTGGGAGAGTTTCATGTGAAGAAGAATAATTATGAGGTGTTTCACTGCTCAGAAGTAAAAGGAGAATAAAGTTCAATGGGAGGAGACACTCTGGAATTTTATCTTGCCTAGGAAGGAAACAGTTATCGAGTTTGGAGGACAAAAAGTAGGAATGAAAGATGAATTGGAGTTACCTCTAATTCTCTGCAAAGACCACATGACATCAAACCAGAAGAAAAATGGCACAAAAACATTTCAAGGTCACATTATTTTCCATGACAGTAAGGAGAGAAGAGTCATGCTAGAAAGAGGCTGATAACAAGACAACCAACCACAATCTCTATGATAAGCATGTATGTAGTTTTAAAATAAATTACTATTGTAAGCTCATAACATAAAAAAAAAATCTCCAATAACTTCAATTTCAGCTTCCACTTGGGCCTGCTTTCTGAGACTTTTGAACTAGTCACTGCTTGTAGAGAAAGCAACACTTCTTAAAAGGAAATTCATACTCTAGGCTTCAAGAGTCAAGACAAAACACTAGAAAGAGAGATTTTAGGATAGCTCAAATGGTTAAGCACTTGCCTTGCAACTGCAAGGTCTGGGGGTCGAATCCTGGCTTTGGCCCATGCAAACCCATATGCTGAACTGTGGCACAACTGGTAACTGACAGGATGGGGGCAAAGGTTCTCACTTCCCATGAGGAAGGCCCCCAGTTTGGTTCCTAGCCCATGCAGGCCCATATCCACCTGTGTGGAATGAAACAATGTCACAACAAATGATATACAACTATAGAGGCTGCTCTGGGCCCTCCCCGCTCCTCTCTGCCCTTTCAATTTATGGCCGGAGACATCCTCCAATATAACTTTCCAGAATAAATGTTCAAGCTTGAGCACTTTTCAAGTGTGTTCATCAATGTGCTTGAGGCATAACAGCTACCATTCACAGAGCATCTACTATGTGTGCACAGGCCTTATGTTTTCCCTACTGCTCTTCACAGCCTCACGGAATAGGTGTGAGTCTTTTCATTTACAGAGTTGAATGGAGTGTCAGAAAGTTGAAGTAGCCTGTGCATAATGTCAAGTGACAGCAGCAGGAATTACACATGGGTAGTTCTTGAAGTAAAGCCCCTGTTTGAATTCACTACCTGACACCACTTTACCACAGTCCAGCAACCTCAAAGATACTGAACAACTGTTAGCATAGGATAGGAGGCCTTGTGTCAGAAACTGAAGTGCTTACCTCTCTGACTGCAGGAGAATACAAAAATAAGGTTGTTTGGCTTCAGATATAGCGGGTTTTTAAAAAGTGGCTTTTTGTTCTTCCTGCTACATGTGGTTTGATTCCATCCTACCTGCTTATGCAGTTCAGAACTTTTGGAGTTATACTCGTAGTTGGATAAATATGTTATTAAGAATCATAATCTTTTACCTGACTTTTCAAAAAAAATATTAGGGCCGGAACTTTGCTCAAAAGAAGTGGCTGAAGCAGAGATTGATGCTAATAGAGCCCGAGACCTAAAATTAACTTTTTTGCCAATGGCAAGGAACATTTATTTAATCTTGTAAAGGGCCAGAAAACCCTAAGTTCATTTTCAGGGCAGCATTTTTCTTTCTTTTTTCCCCCTGCCTCCTCCATACGGTATACTTAAATCCTCAAAGGTCTAGGAAGTGATATTTCAATCCTTCATCAATAACAAGCTAATATGTTGTTATTGAAACAAGTTAATAGCCAGCATATCACATCAGACCTGATTCCCTCTCAATTTGCTCAGGGGAGATCTTGTGTGTTCCTCTTCTTTGCACCTGCCAGATAACATGTACCTGACCGGAAACACTTTGAGGTCCTGGCTGATTAACATTCTGGAAGAAACGGTGAGGAAGCGGCTGTTCTGAAAACTTTCATTAGCACATTCTTCTCAGAAGATAGCATTCTTCAGTCTGCAGTCTGATTTCCCTGCAGCCTCAGCAGGCTCCTGGCACGGGGCCACTGTAAACTGGAACATCTTTTGTTTTCTCAACCTCAGTGAAAGTTGATGGGTTTAATTGTTATTGCTTCACTGAGAGCACAACCATGTTTACTGCCATTTGATGCGAGCTGTGTGTCTTCCCACTTAGGTTTCCAAGGCAATGATCTCGGGAAAATTCTTTTAATCTGTGCTGGACTGTTAGTTTAACACTTTTCAATCCTAAATGATGATATCAGAGCTCACCTGGCAAAGCAAGAACCTGAAGGTATGACCAGGAACCATGTGACTTCACTCACATGTGGGATTAAAAAAAAACTCAAAGCCACAAAGGAACAAGATAAACAAAGAAACAAAAACTGATAGACACAGACAACAGTTTAGTGGTCATCAGATGGTAAGGGGGGAGGGTGGGAGGTAGAAGAGGTAAAAGGGGATCAAATATACGATGACAGAAGGAGAAATGACTCTGGGTGCTGAACGCACAATGCAATACATACGTGATGTATTATAGAATTGTACACTTGAAATCTATATACAATAGAATCTCCATTAACCAGAACTTAGGCAACTGGCAATATTTTTTTACCAGTGGCTTGAGATTTTGTCAGTTGTTTTGAGTGTCGGTTGCTTCAGTTCCGGTTAACAGAGACTCTACTTACATTTATCCAACATCTATCAATCTCCATGGGAGCTGGTTAACTGAGAGTCCACTACAGTTTTACCAACCAATTCCACCCCAATCAATTTAATTAATAAATAAATTTAAAATAAAAGAATCTGAACGTATGCAAAGGAGACATTCAGGAACCTTGGACATCCCTTGGCACAAACTACATTAGACTCTCGAAGTGTGAGAACAGGTGGTAACAGTGCCTGGAACCATTTCAGTGACATGTATGTCACTGGGTCTGAACACTATTTAGACACAGAGAGGAAAGAGCTGTGCTCATTGAAGCGCCTGGATCAAGTATGAGGTTGATCTATGAAGTTGACCACTTAGGACTTCCTTCTTTAGTCCCCGGGATGATAGAATCTCTTCTCCCTGTGTGGGGGCCTTGGAGTCATTGGTTCTCTAAAGGCAGCAACACAGTAGGTCCTCCTGTGACTCACCCACCCCTGTCCTCACAGGATGAACTAGAGGCGCCTTCCCGGTTCAGTGTGTGTGGTGCTGGTGTTAGGACACGCTCCTTGCCATGCATCATATTGCAGCTCAGCCACTGGCGTTTTTGTGTCGTGCCCTGGTAATCGCACTCAGTGACATGTTCAAGCTTGAAGAATTCAAGCCCAAGTTCTAGAATCTGGCAATATCAATCCTGGTTTGCTTCTCTTCTTCTATCTTCTGTGATTCATAATAATCCCCCTTTTAAAATTCACCCCACCAGCTCTCACCCTCAGAAGCTACATAATCGCTCCTCTTTGTTAAGACCTTTCTTAGAATTAGCTGCTATGCATCCTTGCTCAAAGTTTCATTACTGTGAGGCCTAACTATTGTGAAGAAGTCTAGGATTTCTTTTTTAGCCATTTGAAAAAGAATTGGGATTCTTATCCCATGGCAAGGCATGGCTGGATGGGGACCAGTATGGGGCTTCTACATTGAGGGGCCCAGGGCAGGGGCGTCTCTTGCCCGGAATGCAGGATGATCGTATCTCACTAGATGTTAAAGAAATACGAGCCCTGTGCCGAGTTCCTCATTAACTATGATGTATTTAACCAGAATTTATATAAAACTATGCTGCTATCTCTTCTGCGATCCCTAGATGTGTTTGTGTTCGAGCTGGGTAATTACCATGAACATAAATATTTCTGTCTGCTTTGGGGAGCTCTTACAAGTAGGAAGGCAGGCTTGAGTTCTATTCACTGGCAGGTCTGCGCTTCTGCCATCACACCAGGGATGAAATCATATGTACTGCAGGTGCCATGTGGAAGTCTGACCCCCAGTGGCTATAAACTGCTGTGGCTTTAGGAAGTAAAATAGATGTGGCAAAGGTACAAAGCCAACAAAATAAATAGCATCTTGAAGCTGCACAACCATATATGTCATTGCTTGGTTTTCTGGAACACTTTTGTTTAGGAAAAAGAGACATCTACAATTAGAAGAAAACTTCAGCAGACACATTGAATTGGGTTATTTAGCATCCAGAAACATGAAATAGACTGTGCATATAAAATAATTAGTTTATGTTTGGGAATAATTTCTGTTTTTATAGCCCTCCTATATCCCCAAGTTGTCACTTTGGCTTTGTTATCTCCACAAAATAAAGTTCATCATGTTTTTCAGACAGTGTTTCAAAGGGTGGCCCCATTTTTCATGACACACTCCTTTTTTAAAAAAGCTTTTCATTGTAAGGATTATAGGTTCGCAAAAAGTTGCAAAAATATTAGGGAGGTCCCATGAACATTTTACCCAATTTTCTGAAATAATGACATCCCACATTAACTAAATAGTACATTTCAACACTAGAAAACTGATGTCGTTACAAGTCACATACCTTATTTAGAGAATACCAGTTTTATATCTGTACACACATGTGTGGGTGTGTACAGTTCTATGCAATTTTACTACACAGGTAGATTCTTGTAGTAACCATCACAATAGAGACAGAGCACTGTTCTATCACTATAAAAGATCTCCCTCGAGTTACCCTTCTATAATCACACCCACTCGTCCCTACCCCATCCCATCCCAAGCCCATGGCAATCACTAATCTGCTCTCAATCTCTGTAATTTTGTCATTCTTGAAAATACACATATTATGTAAATGGATCACATAGTATGTGTGACCTTTTTGAGATTGGTGTTTTCACTTAGCACAGTTTCTTCGAGATCTATCCAAGTTGTGGTGTGTGTTAATTTGTTCCTTTTTATTGCTGACTAGGATGCCATGGTATAGATAAGCCACTGTTTGTTTAGCCATTTTTACAATGAAGAATATCTTGTCTCTTCCAGGTTTTGCCTATTATCATTAAAACTGCTGAGAACATTTGCAGATAGTTTCTTGTGTGGATTGAAGTTTTCATTTCTCTGAAATAAATACCCAAGAGTGTGACTGCTGAATCATATGGTTCATATGTGAGGGGGGACCAAAAAATGGAATTTATTAAAAAAATTACATATTTATTTTTACATGTTTAAACTTCAGTCACTTTCAAAGTATTCTCTGTTTGATGCAATACACTTATTGAGGTGCTTTTTCCACTGCTCAAAACAGTTTTTGAACTTGTTGATTTTGATGCCTTTTAGTGCTTCTGCCATTTTTTTTGTTTCACCTCTTCCACATCAGCAAAGCATTTCCTTTTCAGGACTTTTTTTTTTTTTTAATCTAGGGCAGGGGTGGCCAACAAGTCTATCGCGATCAACGGGTCGATCGCGAGGCCAATTTTGGTCGATCGTCAATCGCTCGCAATGTCTGGGGTGGAATTCCATGTACCATGGACTTTGAAGCGATTGTAGCTCTTATAACTCGAGCGGCGCCGCTGCGGCGCCCAGCTGATTTGAAGTGTCAAATCATAACATACAATCCTAAGAAACCGACAAAATGGGGTATCAGAGTTTATACTCTAGCTGACTCGAAGACTGGCTACATTTGCTGCATTTTGCCATATTATGGATCACTCACAACAGAGCTCTTGGTCAGACCCGATCTACCTGTTTCATCAAGAATTCCGATACACTTATACAAA
>PVKE010018581.1:0-29367 GCA_004027555.1 Craseonycteris thonglongyai | reverse complement strand
ACACACACACACACACACACACACACACACACACACACACACACACACACACACACACACACACACACACACACACACACACACACACACACACACACACACACACACACCCAGAGCCCAGCCGTCTCTGAGGCTGGGGGCTGCAGGTGCAAGCTCCAATTAGAGCAGCCAGCTTTCCAGTACCTTTTCATCCTGAACAACGGCTGGGCCTCAGCCCCCGCCAGGGATTAAGGAAGGCCCCGGAAGGACTGCCGGCCAGACTGGAGCGAACAAAGACTGTCCAGAGAAAAGCAGCTCCTGTGAGTCGAACCTGAAACCGTAGCCTTATTTTCTAACCCTCTCGTGAGAATTAGGCAGTGCACAATTTTATAGAAAACGTTTGTTTGCTTCTTCATGTAAAGGTGTTTGTTTGATCTTTGATGTAAAGGGACAATGTGAATACAGTCTCTCTGGAGTCTAAATATGCACATAGGATTGGGATCAGTTAATTGGATGCATAGGGCTGAATACCTGCTAAGGGTTTGCTCCCTGCTAGCAGAATATGAAAGTTGTTTTTCTGGTGTCCTATTGCCAAGTTACTATCCAAGTACATGAACAAATAGAAAATAGTAGAAAACCAGGATTCACCAGACTGCCTCTATGTGCCATCTTA
Organism: Craseonycteris thonglongyai; assembly: GCA_004027555.1. Classification (NCBI taxonomy): domain Eukaryota; kingdom Metazoa; phylum Chordata; class Mammalia; order Chiroptera; family Craseonycteridae; genus Craseonycteris; species Craseonycteris thonglongyai. The sequence continues at coordinate 28,715 of PVKE010018581.1, read as the reverse complement.
TGGCACATGTTTGCATATGTTTGCATATAACTGTTTCAGTACACCTAAAGATGGGTGTTATCACTTCCATTTTACTATGATCCAAACCGACACTTGAAGGTAAAACGATTAGTTTAAGGTCACAGAAATAAGAAGAGAATCACCTTAACACCCAAGCCCTGTCTCAAAGTGCTGCTCCTTCTACTCTAAAGGGCAACAAGGGCTTAACCAGTGTCCAGAGACACTGTGACAATTCCTCTGTCATCCACTTCTCTTCTTTGAGGGGAATTTCAAAACTGACTACTTCATTCACATTGTTGTCTTCTTACTGCAGTAACATGCGTAAGCAGGTACTCACTAATTTTTTTGAAACAAAGAAATTTTCTTTTTGTTCAAGCCAGGCATGGATACAACCTTCACTCCACCACTCCTCCTCCCTGAAAAGAAAACAACAAAAACAAACAAAAAAGTAGTACATGGGGAAGCCGGGATAGCTCAGTGGGTTAAGTGCTCGCTTTGCAGCCCTGGGGACCGAGTATCGAATCCCAACCCCAGCCTGCGTGAGCCCATATGCTGAATTGGGGTGTGCTTCCCATGCAAGAGGCCCCCAGTTTGGTTCTTGGCCCCCAGTTTGGCCCCTGGCTCGAGGGGGCATGGCTCGCATGTGGGAGGCCCCCAGCCCAATTCCTGCCCTGTGTGGCCCCCGCCCACCTGTGTGGAACAAAACCATGTCGAAAACTGATGACGTACAACAATGGAGACTGCGCTGGGCCCTGTCCTTTCTCTGTGTCTTTCTTTGTCACCCTCTCTATATATCTCTGTCAGCAACAATAAAATAAATCTTCAAAAAACAAAAAGTAATACATGTGCCATCTCAATGAGATTCCTCTTTGATTTCTGTTCTGAATAGCAGGTATTGTCCTCAGCAGTTATTACTTTGGGAGTGCCAAGTCAATAAAGATTAGTATCTCCTTTTTCTTAAATGTAGTGCTGGAACACAGAGATTTTAATTGACCTGCCCAAGGTCACACAGGAATTAGCAATGGAGCCAGAAGTGGGGCCCAATACTCTAATTGCCCTTCACTGTCCAAATCAGCCCACACTGCTCTTTTATGCACACTTAGTAAATATTTACAGCTTTAAATATCTTCCCAGCTGCAGTTAGAACAAGAAGTACTTTCATATATGTGTATATGCATGTAAAACAGATGTGAGCAACATAAACTTGAACTGAATGGACACGTAGCACTCCTATCGCAAAACTACAGGACTAAAACCTGGGAGACCCAAGATTCGTTGGGGTTCTGGGCAGAGAGTACAATGCTTGACTAGAAGATCTGGAGTCTGTGATCACTTCTCAGTGCACTGATGAAGAACGAGCAAAATGTTCACTGTGTGGCAACTTTCCCAAGCTCATGATGCTTTAGAACAGCTCATGTTGGAAAAACTAGTAAAAGCTTGTTTTTCATGCAGTGGATACAATATTGGTCAAATCATACCCTTTCCTCCCAATAGACATGTGTTCTATTTACTCATAAATAACTTATACCAAGATATTTTTGACATTATTTTCTATTTCTCTGTATAATAATATTTAAATAATGGTAATATATTAACATAGAATAGAGTCATTCTATTTAAATCACATATACTTTATTATAAGATACTTGAGGAAGAAGAATGTCTATCTAAATGGAAAGATGGATGGCAGGTCTCATCCTGTTTGTTTTCAAAAAGGTGGAAAGTGACACCTTTCTCTACCCTTTTCCAAAATGCTAGGAAAAGATTCTGATTGACCTGATGAATCAACCACCCCTTGGACTAATAGCTGGGAGTGGAGAGAAGTGGACTATGGTCAGCTGAGGCTGGGTCACATGCCAGGTTTAGGAATGAGCTGATTGGGCAATGACACCCTATGATGGCAGCCCCGCCAGGACCAGGGACTGGTGAAGAAGCCCCCAGAAGAAAGAGAGTAGCAATGCCACAAGAAAGAGAAAAATGAGCTGGGTAGACAAAAAGTATTAATCAGCTTAGCCTCTTCCATTGGGCTTATGATAATTATAAAAATCTAATTGGGCAGCTGGTATTGGATGCTCAAGGCTAATGTGTGACTGTGAGATTTCCCACCCCTTTCAGTGTAGAGTGTAATCATGACGGACATGATTTACAGTATACTACATGACCTAGTGAGTTGTTTTGCAATGGTTTCAGTGTCATTAACAAGAATATTACTAACAAAACTCATTGCTCTCAATCAGTTTCTGCACAGAGCTCCAGAACTTCCCCAGTAACACTTTATGAATTCTAGGCAGTCCCTTGTGAAGTAGCTGGCACATATTTTGCTACAAGGCCTTTCTGGTGATGGAGAAACTGGGCTCTAAGGAGGTTATGCAATCTCCCCAAAGTCCCTCAACCAGCTTGTGGCCAAGCCAGTGCACTCTTGTCTTACCGAGGTCCTGACTGTGGGGAATAGTTCCCTTCTGCTCCGCATTCAGCCCAGCCGAGAAAGATTGATGTTAATGAGGGTTCTTATGTCAAGCACTAGTGTGATTGGTTTTTAATGGCCTTTATTTTCATCTTACAAGGAAAATAGTATATCCTTCCCTGGCTAAACGCTATTTCAGGAAAAGCCACAAAATAGCCCCCTGAGTCCTATTTACAAAACGGAACCCAACATAGGTCTGCTGAGCTGGCAAAAACTGATAACCTCACTCCAGCTACCCTGGCCTTGGCCCGCAGAACAGGATCTGTATTTCTGTGCAGTACTGTGCATTTTTCTTAGCTTATCATGACTGGGGGAAGTAAAAAGCACAGCAAAGAATGTGATGCAGAAACCCTGGGAAAAGGAGAGAATAAAAGGAAGACATAAAAGAAGAAGGGAAAAGAGAATATAGAGATATTAAGAAAATTATAGTTAAGGGGGACCAAAGAGAATCAAGCTTAGAAGGTGATATGGAAGTTGCTAGAGGCAAGCAAAACTGACATTACTGAATCTCTATTATGTGCCGTGGACTTATACATCAATTCTGCTGTTGTAGTTAATTGTCATTATCATGACATCCTTGCAAAAGATGTGTGGCCATTCCATGTTATTTAGAGAAGAAATCAGAGGATAATTGAGTCCCAGTAACTTGATGGATTCATGCAGCTTAAAAATGATGATGTTGGGAAGCCAGGATGGCTCAGTGGGTTAAGTGCTCACTTTGCAGCTCCAGGAACCGAGGATCGAATCCCAGCCCTGGCCCGTGCCAACCCATATGCTGAGCTGGGGAGTTCCCCCAGTTCAGTTCTCACCGGGGTGAGACCCCGGCCCAGTTCCTGCCCTGTGCAGCCCCACCCACCTGTGGAATAAAACTATGTGGAAAAACCAATGATGTGCAACTATGGAGACTGTTTTGGGCCCTCCCCCTTCTCTCTCTGTCTCTCTCTCTCTCTCTGTCTCTCTCTCTCTCTCTTTCTCTGTCGAAAACAATAAAAATAAATCTTTAAGAAAATGATGAAGTTGACTGAGGGTAAGTGGGGAGGGGGTGGACAAGTGGGGAGAGGGCATCAAATATATGGTGATGGAAAAAGAACTGAGTCTGAGTGGTGAGCACATAATGTAACACATAGACGATGTAATGTAGAACTGTACACCTAGAACCTATGTAATTTTTACCAACCAATGTCACCCCAATAAATTTAACAACTAAAAAATATTTTTTAATGATGAACTTGAGGTTGAACCCAGATACATCTGACTCTCAAGTGCATATTCCTTCTGTGCCCCCCCCCCCCGCCCCACCCCATAAGCTCCCTCTCAGGAGAAGGGGAAGGAAGCAAATGGGATAGGGCAGGGGGAAACCCTAGGCGAGGATATAGCCTCCTTTACTCTAGCTCTAACCTAATCCCCTAGAGAACAAGAACTGCCCTTCAGAGTTCATCTCACTTTGCAGCAAGGGAGTCAGATAGTGTCACCCCTGCCAGTCAGTCGTTGTCTGTGGGCTGTCATCTCGACCAGGATGGAGATGGGTTGGGGACAGAACAGCTCAGGGGAGCGGCGGTGGAGCAGAAGAAAGGTGTCTGGAGGAGGTGTCTGGACGCTGTTCTGTGCCAGGCAGCTGCATCTTCTCTGCAGTCTGCTACCTACTCTTACTGTGCACAGGAAGGGAGGAGGCGAGGCCAGGAGAGCCAGAACCACTGCCCCAGAGGTCACTGAAGTCACTGAACAACCCACTCTGATTGCCAATGTGAGTTCCAAAGGCCTCGCCGCTGCAGAGCCAATCTAGCAGCCATTTAGCAGACCTGACACTGGGACGGATCCTGTGATAATGTGACCAGGGATCTGCCCTGCACACCACTTGCTCCCCTCCAGGTCAAGATTTAGTGGATTAGAAGAATCAGGGGACCCAGGAACTTTGACCTCACCTTTACCATATTCATATATTTTTCTCCACCCACTCTTCTTTGCTTTTCTCCAGCATATTTTATTTAAAACTTCAAAGGTGATAGCTTTGTGATCTCACTAAATCAAGGATTCTCAAGAAATATATTTGTATACATATATACAGCCAGGCTCCCTCTATCTCCAGGGAGAGTCTGAATCCACTAGCCTGGGATTTTTTTTAAGTCCCAGGTGACTCTAATCGCAGGCAGAGTTGAGGATCGCTGTAACGAGGCATTCCTCTGACACTTTGGGCCCACTCGGATATATTAGAATCACCTAGGGCATTTTGAATGTACCCATGCTCAGGCCCCGTTCCCCAGAAATTCTGTTCTGATCGTTCCTCAGTGGAGGTCTGACGCTGGGGTTTTAAAGCTCTCCAGATGCTTTTAATGTGCAGCCACCATGGAGAACCACTGGCGTGGGCTTTTAAAACTGTGCCATGGGAAAGAATATCAGAATAGGGAGATCGGGAACGATGTTGGGATCAGAGTCCCGGTGAGAAGAAAAGAGGCCTCCGCGGACAGTAGAAGCAGAGGGGAAAGAAGAGACTCTCATTATGAATTTAGCAATGAATAGCCGGTTTGATTACCTTTCCTAGCAAATGTAAAGTGAAACTAGATTTCTCAGTAATCCTGTTTCTTCAGGTCTTCCTTAGTAGCTTTCTACTGGAGGCCCACAAAAAGGCTCCTCCTAAAAATGGTGGGTAGAGAAGGGCATTGTTGTATCTGAGACTAAACCCAGAATTAATTTCCCCAGTCAAGACAGTTGAGGCATTATCCTATCTCATTCCTGATCCTTCCACCCCACCAGGTGTGCGGGCTTCATTGAGTACTGACGTTGTTTCCAAGGAGCTACATCCTCTCATTCATGGCCCTCTGCCCTCCTTCCCTACCCGTGTCTCTCTGTCTCTCTATCTCTGTCATTCACATGCGCGCGCACACGCGCGCACGCACGCACGCACGCACACACACACACACGCACACACACACACACACACACACACACACACACACACACACACTTCTCCCTGTTGACCGCATCCGCAGGAGTGTACTTCTAGCCCAGTGGGTCTGACGGCAGAGTTCTCACTAGTTTAAGGTGACCAGATTTTAACATTGGTAAAGCGGGACACCATTGACCGGGGGGGAGGGGGTTCTTGATTAAAAATTTGGTCTATCTCCCACCGTTCCCTAGCTTGTCGTGCATTCTTTCCAAAAATCGGGACTTTTTTAAAACGCCGCAGGACGTGAGACAAATTGTTAAAAATTGGGACTCTCCAGCCAAAAGCAGGACGTCTGGTCACCCTACACTAGTTCCCACTGTTGGCTCACCTGACTGGCTTTCCAGAGCTGGCCTCTGCAGCCAGGTAGGCCCTGGCCCTCCCTGGTGGATGGTCCTCATGCCCTATCCTGATTCACCCTTCTGAATTCTGAAAGTGGATATAGTCGGTTCTCACTATTCCCTGTAGTTACAGTCCATAAAGTCACTGCAAACACTCAATTAGCAAACACTGAACCGTTGTTCCTAGGAGAAATACAGTGTTAGCTTCCTACATGCTTCTGGACATGTTTTCAGCAACCAATCAATATATAACCTTGTTTCATGTGTATTTTTTTTAAGAAGATACCTTATTTAATATATGTTTTGATTTATTAACATTGAACTTCCAGACAATAGCACTGTAATTCATACCTGAACAAAGCTTATCTAACACACCAAGGTTCTATAAGGCACAACACAGCCTTCTTGGACATTAGGGACACATTCAGCACAGTACCTGGGGCCCTTTTAATCAGGGAGATTGCCAATAAAAAGCACAAAAATGCAAAATAATCTGGCACTAAAAACCATGAAAAGAATGAGAGCTGAAACAAGAGGGCAGGTGCATCTGAACATGTCCATGAATGACTGTGAAAGTGCCAGGAGTGTTGATAAAGAGGTTGCACATTAATTTAAGGAAGTAAGTGAATTCACAACTGTGCAATCCACAAATAATGAGGATCAACTGTGTAAGCGCCCGATTCTGAGTGACAAGATGTTTTAATACCTTGTTATTAATTTAAAAGCTTCTGTTTTAAGCAAGAGCTCTTGAAATACTGTATGACTCAGATGAAGAGAAAACTAATACAGTGTTGTTTCGCTTCCTTTTTTTTAACCAATAAATTATTTTCATCAGAAAATACTTATATTTCCAAAGATGATTGAAAGTTGTTATTTTATTGTCTGGACCAATGAAACAATAGAAAAAATAATACAGGTACATTGTGTAGATTTTGTCTTTTCAGTGGAACAGGGTTTTGAAGTGATAACAAAAATAGACATTCTTGTGGTCTTTATTATGGATACAGAGAGAGAATTTTTTTTAATTTTTCAAAATGATATCACTCATTTAAAAAACCAAACCAAGGTGTACCTATCTGCAATGCATAGATGATGTGATATAGAGTTGTACACCTGGAAGCTATATTTCCGATCAATGCCACCCCAATAAATTTAACACTAAAAAAATAAAAATAAAGAAAAGGTGTGCCTGCCATATAAAAACAAAACAAAACAAATAAAACAAAGAGCTCTTTCTAAGCCACAGGTATGGGCCTCTGTGTCCAGCTGCGATCTGCTGGGCAGAGGCACAGACCAACCACTACCACCCTGCTTATCCCAAAGATGGCGCAAACACGGGGAGTGGTGTCCTTTTCCGACCCCCCATGTCTGAGCTATCTCTTAACCTTCGCTTCAGCTCTGTTTCTACGTCCATGGGCAAACAGCTTTGCCGCTGGTTCAGAGCAGCCTTGGGCAGGGATGCAGCCCGTGTGCAGATGAGCCATTTGGGGGCAAACTGTGTCTTTTACAACACACTTTCCAAGACTTGGAATGAAGTCAATTTTTGCCACTGCCTTAGATATTTTTTCAAGACTGGACCAACACGAAGGCAGAAGGCACCAGAGTGAGCTCTGGTAACTGCCCCTTCACCAAAGTCAGGATGAACGTGGGTCGTTTCTTGGTGGTGAAGACCTTGCAGCCATTATTCTGGCTCCTGCTAAGGACAGCTTTCAGTTCTGTTTTTGTTAGTGGATGCGCTGAGGGATGCTGGAGGCAGGGAGGAGGGGGCTTTACCCACCCTTTTCATCTCAAGTAGCCACCTAGCCAGCCCACACGAGCATTCTAAACCTGTACGGCTACCGTGTGGGCACAGCTTCAAGAGGTGGCCGACTTGCCCCCAACCTTCCAACCGAACGGCTGCCTCCAAGTTTGGCCTAACAGAAACCTGCAGATGACTCTGTTTATAGTGCATGTAATCTTCACTCCCACTTGAAAACTTAAAGAAGCAATGAAGAAAAATGCTTTCAAGTTGAGTGTTGTAAACTAATATTTACGGTCTTCACTTTTGGTTGCTTCCTAACTGCAGTTGTCCTCTGAGATTTGTGAAGTCAGAATTACATAAATCCTGGGTCCACTTAACCCAGAACTGAGCACGCCATTGAACACCATCCTGGAATCCTCGTGGGAGGTGCAGAAGGAGGGAGTGCAGGGCTCCTCAATGAAGCCCTTACAGATCCTTCAGAGGACCAGCAACAGCAGTGGAGGCTTAACAGGTTCTGGCTCAGCTCAGTCTTAAATATGAACAGGTTATAGCATCCATCCTTAGAGATGTGCTAACTCAAGCTGGACCCATCCATGAGCACATTTAAAGAAGAGCAATCAATTACTTCCGTGCATTCATTCAACCATTATTTGATTTTTAAAAAATATTTTCATTTTCTTTTCTTTAGGTTGGGAAAATACAGTTAAGGATTATTTCATTTTTTTTAGAGTCAGTGCATCAAGTCAAAGCAGAAAATTCTGTTTTGTCGATCTATCGTTGAGTTCTTTCAACATAAGAGCTGGCCATTATTAGGAATTCTCATGGAAATATGGGAGAGTCAACCCAAGTTAATTTGGAAGGGAAATAAACTTTCAACAAGATTGTGCAACTCTGTTAGAATCAGTTTTTAAAAACTTTAGTATTAATGTTAATGAACAGGTGATATGACAAATACACCCTGTGCCTTCAAGGACAGTGATAAGAGAGTTAAGAGGGTGGGAAAGCTCCTAGGTAATCAGGAACTCCAAACCTGGTCCCCTTCACAGCATCTTGTGTCTATTTATACTAGCTAAGCTTTCCTTCTCCCTGAAGACACTACTAGCCTGAGACAAAGGCTGTGTCCCACGACACAGCCCTGTTAAAGCCCAGTGAGTGGACCTGGGACAAATGAGGCTGAAGGGGGCAAGAAGAGCTCTTGTGGGCGTATGTGGTGGTCCCATGTGGGCCACTCCTGTCCTCCAAGCTGGCCTTGAATCCTCAGCCATCTTCACGTGGAAGTTTTTGTCAAAGAAGTATGAGAAATGAAGTTTCCATCTTCCAGACCATTTGCTGTGCCCCTAGCTTCGTTCTTCATTTCAGACTCTTGGCAAAGATAGGCATGTGGTATGTTATTAAATTTCAAAAGTAAAACTAATATTCAAGTCTTTAGTTGTTATAAATTTAAAAGTCTTTTCTGAAGTCTCTAAGAAACCTCGGAACTTTCTTGGAATCGCAAAAGACCTGAAGGAGAGCTTGTTTCCTTTCTTTGGTTGCCTATTTATGGCAAAAATTCTGTAAAGAAATGACTTTTGACTAAGAAGAGGTATGATTCTCTGTATCAGCTAGCTCTCAATTTTGTGCACTGTCCACATGGCTTCTGGCGTCCTTCCAATTTCACTTCCATGCTGAAGTTGGGTGATCTTTTCAAAATGCTGTTATGCTCAGCACCTGATGCAATCCCTGGCTCAAAGCATGTTCCACAACAATTTAGTAAATGAGTGAATAAGAAAACGAATACGAGTTTCTTTTTTAAAAAGCTTTGTTGGGTTATAATTCATATACCATAAATTTCACCCTTTTAAAGAGTACAGTTCAGTGGTTTTGGTGTACTTAGAAGGTTGTGCAACCATCACCACTATCAAATTTCACATCTTTATCACCCCCTCCAAAAAAACCCAGACCCAGTCACAGTCCCTTTCTATAATATTATCCCCTCCTATCCCATCTGCTCAGCCCCTGAAAACTACTGATCTATTTTCTCTCTCTCTCTGGATGTGCTTATTCCAGACATTTCTTTTAAAGGGAAGCATATGATATGGCACCTATTCTGTGAGATATCCATCACTTAGCATAATGTTTTCAAGATTCATTTGTGTTGTAGCACATATCCATACTTCATTCTTTTTAAGATTTATTTTTTATTGTTTTTGACAGAGAGAGAGAGAGAGAGAGAGAGAGAGAGAGAGAGATACAGAGACAGAGAGAAGAGGGAGGGCCCAAAGCAGTCTCCATAGTTGTACATCATTGGTTTTTCCACATAGTTTTATTCCACAGGTGGGTGTGGGGCTGCACAGGGCAGGAACTGGGCTGGGGTCTCATCCCAGTGAGAACCGAACTGGGGGAGCTCCCCAGTTCAGCATATGGGTCCACACGGGCCAGGGCCGGGATTTGATCCTCAGTCCCTGGGGCTGCAAAGTGAGCGCTTAACCCACTGAGCCATCTGGCTTCCCCTCATTCTTTTTTATTGGTGAATAATATTCCATGATGTGGCCATACCACATTTTATCTATTCATCCATTGATGGACACTGGGTTGCTTCCACCTTTTGGCTATTGTGAATAATGTTGCCTGTTTGTGGGTTGCTTCCACTTTTTGGCTATTGTGAATAATGCTGCCTGTTTGTGTCCCTGCTTTTAATTCTTTTGGTTACATAAGCAGAAGTAAAATTACTGAAGCATATGGTAATCCAATGTTTGTTTGTTTGTTTGTTTGTTTGAGAAACTGCCATACTATTTTAAAGAGTAGGTCTACCACTTTACATTCTCATCAGCAATGTACAAGGGTTCTAATTTATCTACATCCTGTTTTTTTTTTAATAAAACCATCCTCATAGGTGTGAAGTAATAGATATCTCCTTGTGGGTGAATGTTTCTATTTTCTGTCTTTTATTTTAGCTATGCTACTGGGTATGAAGTGGTATGTCATGAATTTTATTTGCATTTCTTTAATAATTAATAATGTTGAGCATTTTTTCAAGTGCTTATTGACTATTTGCATATCTTCTTTGGAGAAATGACTTTTCAAGTTATTTGCCCAGTTTTTGATTGGCATGGTTGTCTATTCTTTGTTGGTTATAAGAGTTCTTCATATATTCTGAACACAAGTTCCTTATCTGATATGATTTGCAAATATTTTCTCACATTTTATGGGTTATCTTTTCATTTTCTTCCTGAAGACCTTTGTTTTTGTTGTTATTTTTGCTTTTGGTTTCATATATAAGAAAACCATCACCTAGTTCAAGGTCATGAAAATTGACTCTTGTTTTCTTCTAAAAGTTTTATAGCTTTTACTCTTGCATTTAAATCGATGATCCTTTCATTTTATATTGAAATATAATTAACATATAGCATTATATTAGTTTTAGGTATACAACATAATAATTTGATATGTGTATATATTGTGAAATGATTACCAGAATAAGTTGCATAAATATCTATTACCACACATACTTACAAATAATGTTTTTCTTGTGATGAGAACTTTTAAAATATATAATATTAGCAACTTTCAAATATACATAAAATATTAACTATAGTCACCATGCCAATAATTTATTTTGAGTTAATTGTTATAATTATATGCTATACCCACATTTTTAAAATTAACATAAAATATACCAATCTTTTAAAAAACACAATTAAATTTATCTCATACTGTGCAAAAGAGGGCTATTGCTACAATGTTGGGCAATTTCCTTAACTAGAATCATTTTCTTTTATTTTTTTTAAAGATTTTATGTTATTGTTTATGACAGAGACAGAGACAGAGAGAAGGGGGAGGGTCCAGAGCAGTCTCCACAGTTGTACGTCATTGTTTTTTGACATAGTTTCATTTCACACAGGTGGGTGCAGAGCTGCTCAGGTGAGGGAACTGGGCTGGGGGTCTCCCGCATGGGAGGCATGCCCCTGTGAGCTGGGAGCCAAACCCGGGGCCTCCTAGATGGAAGCTTGCCTCGGCAGGAACTGAACTGGGGGCCATGTCACATGGGAAGCACACAACAGTTCAGCCTATGGGTCTGCATGGGCCAGGGCCAGGACCTCAGGGCTGCAAAGCAAGCGCTCAACCCACTATGACATCCCGACATCCCACAGAATCATTTTCTTATGAATTCTTTAAAAATATATAAAGATGTTTATATGTAAAAAATTTCTGGTGTTTAGCCACAAATACATTGTATTTAAGAATTTATATGGTTTCTTGATTTTTTCAGTCTGACTTATTTTGCTTAATATGATGGTTCCAAAGTCCATTCATGTTGTCACAAATGGCTGTATTTCATCTTTTTGTATCTCTTAGTATTCCATTGTGTGAAATATAAAACTGAAAGTAACAAAGAAACAAAAACTTATGGACACAGTCAATAGTTTAGTAGTTACCTGAGGGTAAAAGGGAAGGTGGGTGGGAGAGTAAGGGTATGGGGGAGTAGGGAGGGAGCATCAAATATACGGTGATGGAAAGAGAGCTGATTCTGGGTGGTGAGCACATAATGCAATGCATGGACATTGTAATGTAGAATTGTACACCGGGAACCTATGTAATTTTTAGCAACAGATATCACCCCAGTAAATTTAACAATTAAAACAATAATAGGGAAGCTGGAATGGCTCAGCAGGTTAAGCATTCACTTTGCAGCCCTGGGGACTAAGGATCAAATCCTGGCCCTGGCCTGTATGGACCCATATGCTGAATTAGGGTGGGCTTCCCATGCAGGAGGCCCCTAGCCCGGTTCCCACCTTGTGAGCTGCCCCCCCTACCCACTGCGTGTAACAAAACTGTTGAAAACTGATGACGTAGAACTCTGGAGACTGCTCTGGGCCCTCCCCCTTCTCTCTGACTCTCTGTCTCTGTCTCCGTCAAAAACAATCAAATAAATCTTTTAAAAAAATAAAATAAAAAATAAAGCAAAAGCTAAAAAAAGAATTTGGGAAATGTTTAAATATTTTATTTAACCAATCATTTAATACAATTTTGTGTGTCTAATGTGCATACGTGCTTTCTAAGAGGTAGGTGGTCTGCAGGGCCAAAGGCTGTAGAAAGCTCAGGGTGAAGGACAGCCCAGGAAAGGGTTGTTTGTTAGGGATTACAAATGCTTTCGGAGTGCAATTTCAGCAAAGTGGGAGGGTGGGCAGTCAGCCATGAGGTCACAACTAAAGAGACTACTCGTTGTGGAAAGGAGGAAATAGGACAATTATTAAAAGGTACAGAAGAGTCAAATAAACAATTATGCAACATAAGTGTGTGCGGTTAAGAAGCGATAGCTAGTAAGAAAGAGAGCCTGAAGGAGATCAGAAAAGAAGGGATGCAGAGGCAAAGAGAATGAATGGTGAGAAGAGATGGCTCGTAGGTTACACCAGTAACTCGGAAATCAGAAAAACTTATATCCCTTTGAAGAGTAATTACCATTATGTAGATCTTTCAACTGAAGGTTGTAATTTAAACTAAAAGAAGTTCAAAACCTGGAATTTGACCTTCAGGTGCAGACAGACCGAGGTATAAATTCTGACTTTGCTGCTCATTAGCTGTTCAACCTTGGGCAAGCAATTTAACTCTTCCAGGCTTCAGTTTCCTCTTCCATATACTGGGAACAAAAATAGACCTCACACATGTGTTTTGTGTGAAGATTGTATGAGGACTACCTATAAATCTCTTGATAGTTATACATTTTAAGTAGCTCTAACAAAAATTAAACACATCCTTATTGCTTCAGTTGCGAATTCAATTGGTTGAAGTTATATTTTATTCCACCATAACCCTTTTCCTACAACTTAGTCACAACACTCTTGACAAATATCTGAGAAATACACACTGATTGTCTAAAGGTTGCTCTTGACTTATCTTTACTTGTGTTATATGAAGTCAAATCTCTTTCCCTTTCCTTCCTTTGGGGTAACTGAGATGAAGTTACCTCACATTTTAGTCAAGCAAATCACATGAGCTGATGTGGATATGCTCCAGCCATAAATACAGTGTGTACAGTACCACCTGCTCAGCCTAGGATGATGGGTCCTGAGGGATGACATCAGCACACCATTTTGAAATCTCTTCCAGCCCTGTGCAAGAATAAGTTATTAAAGCTCTTTAAACTGAATATTGCCATACAACATTTCCCCTAATCTTCAGATCATGAAAGAACAAGTTTCCATCTTTCTTGTGCAACTATACTCACTCTGGGCAAAATTCATTATATCTCCCAAAGCATAATATTGTACTTCTAAGAGAAGTGAAATTGTAAAAGAAGATTCAGCCAGCCATTCAAGGCCACAGACTTTTCATCCTAGAACCAAGGTCCAGTTCATCCATAATCTCACAGAGAAGGCCCTGGCTCTGGTAAACGCCACTGTGACTTACTCAAGGCCTCCATTGGTCATATTTTGACTCTATGCCAGGGTTGAGCGGGTTCCTCCAACTGCTACTGAGATCCCTACAGTTATTCAGAGCTTGAAAAAAATAGTCAATAGTGCTTAAACCTGTAACTTTAAATAGCTCACAGTTAAGGAATCTCAGCTGAATGGCTTGGTGACCACGGAGGTATGGATGTGGTTTTATGTTGGGGACCATAGGCAAGCACGACATCATTGGCTAGAATGATGTTTGTTTGTTTGAAGACCAATAGAATGTTTGAAGAGCAATCTATTAACATCTGTTTCTCTTGGGTTTATTTGAATGTTCTTGGATCACGTGTGATCAGACTGGTATTTGAATAAAATACCAGCAAAATCAACATTTTCTATATCAAACACTGCATGGAAGGTAACATTTTCTCTTGACATTAAGTTGGATTGTCTTTTGTTTTAATAATGTTAATCTAGCTCTAAATGCATGTCTTTGTTTAGCCTGAAATTGTAAAGAACATATGTGAATATACCAAGTTGGTAGATATATTTATGAGGATAACATTTTAATTTTAAGGTTAGAAATACAATATTTTATTTCCAGAAAAGTTGGAGGAAAGGCCTTGAAAAAACTAGAACTTGCTACAGTAGGAGAAATAGTAATATCATGTACCAAAGTTAAATCCTGTCAATAGTATAAAGAATAAAATTTAGATGGTATCTCTGCTAAAATCAGGGCAAGACCTTTTTGACAGCACCTATGTCTGTAAATGTTGGGATACTTGGTGGTATTCTAAGTATGTGCCTTTATAACATCTTTAATGCTGGACAGAGTGAACAAGAGCCATGACTCGTATTTTTAACCTAATTTTGATAAGTATATTATTATTTATCTATCTGGTTTTATGATTTTTAGAATTTATCTTTGCAAAACTAAAATACCCTATGGATATTCAAGTAGAGTTATAACTCAGTATTATCTATGGATATAAAAATATATATATTATGTCCTAAAATAAATAGTACTTATTGGTTATCAGTCTGTCTTCTTGAGCCATTTTATTGCAGATATAAAGGAGACTTATTCATTGGCTTTTCTGGAGATCTGACCATCTTTGAATGGTTCATTGGTACTTTCTAAGTCCATTGTAATTCTCTTGAAGCCACTGAACAAAATACAGTACCAGCTGACGATAACCAGAAGATGATTGCATGTTGCAAAAGCATCATGGCTCACAATGTAGTATAAACCCTTCAATAATATTAAACATTTATCCAGTCAATCCTGAATTTACTCACTGCATTTAGAACACTGATGCTTTAGCTTACTAAAGGGCACAGCTTTTCTAAGTTACAGGCAAATAAAATCTCCATAGAGACTGCTACTCTTCTGAAATATGCAGTAATGCCTCAAAACTACCTCTTTTCAAAAAGCATCCGGTAACTGAAAATACGCATAGCAGAAGACTGAAAAGATATGACTAGCAAAAGATTTTCTGATTTATGATACATAATGTCATTTTTTTAAGCACATGGTCACCTTAGAAAGTTCTCAAAATAAACACTTATTACCACCCCCACCCCCCAAAAAAAAGTGAAAATGCTTCAGTTACATTAGTTAGATTGTAAAGTACTGCAACATAGACAAGGGTTAGCAATCTTTCCAACAATGCTGTTTTTTTCCCCAGTAAATACAAGTAACTGCACTGTGTTAGGGATATCTTGTGTTTTTTTCCAGAATATTTTTCATTTACTCTTTTAAACCTTTTCCCTCTTGTGAGCTCCCTTTGTTTTCTTTACTGTATCCTGTTGTAATAAGAGGATTTTGTTTTTATACCGATTTGGAAAACTTCCTTCCTGGCATTCAGATTCTCTCCTCAGATGTCAGAATGAGAGATAATGGCCCATTGCTAGCCTGGGGTAGGGGAGAGATGGAAGAAACAAGGGGAGCTGTAGTCTCTACAGGCCGGTCAGGTTGACATACTTCATGTGTGAGAGTGGCCCAGTGTGCACCAACAGTAGTTTACTGTTCATTCCCATGACACCAGGGCATTAAAATGCAAGGCTGGTGTTTTGAAAATTGTCAGTATTATCTAATTTACGCACTCGTTGCAACGTCAATAGGTTTTCTAAAGAACTTAACCACGCAGAACAATGTCGGATTTATTGCAAATGCCAACTTTTTTTTATCAAAATCTGCTCTTCCTGGCTTGCAATATACCTATAATCTTTCTGAAGCAGACTTCATTCAATAATTTTCTTCTCATAAAAAAACTAAATGTACAATAAATAATGTTTGTAACAGATATCTAGGGAAATAAGAAAAACATATAACAGTGTAACTTGCCTATAAAAGAGATTTTGAAAACTATTATCCTCCAGAGGTCTGTTCAAGTAAAACCTTCATTAACAAAAGTTTCCTATACACCACAAATATTAGAGTTTTAGTGCTTAAAATGATCTACAGTGTGGTCAGGAGCGGAATCTTTGCAACTGCTTACTCCAATTCCTTCACTTATCAATGAGGAGCTAGAGCCCAAGAGATGAAATGAAAGGCCCAAAGCAACTCACCGCTGATCGGGACTGTATTTAGAACCCAGCGCTCAATCCAGTGCTCATTTTATGTCATGTCTCTGCTTCGGTCTTTTGAGGTGGGATCTGGGAAATAAAAATATGATGAGAAATCATAACGTGATGGGGACTTTAGAAACTTGATTTTTCAAAAGTAGAAAGTAAATTTTTTTTTTAACCCCTGGTCACTCCCCAGTGTCTTCTTGCCCTAACTTTTTGTCTGATTTTCTTGATGCTAATGAACCAGACAACTGACTAAAATTATGTGACTGTGAGAGTGGAATATAAGTCCTGAGGTAAAATTCACTGAAGATGTGACATCTACATTGGGTGTTTGTCACGTTTTATTTATCCACAATGTTCATTTCATGAAATGAACATTGACTGAGCACCCATTACATGCAAGGCAGCAAGTGGGTCCCCAATCCATGCGAATTACAGAGAAAAAGTTAAACAGTCTCCTTGCCCTTCGGAAGCTCTCACTCTAGTATTCAAGATGAATATGTAAATAAACAACCCACAGCCAGCATTCTGTCCTGAAGGGATGTTCAGCTTTTCTGGGGGTTCAGTGAAGACAAAGGAGGAAAGGGCATTCCAGAGGGTGCTAAACAGAGCATAATTCTAGGTCCTTCACAGTAGCTAGAGCTGTCCTTCTGAAACATTAACATGCACACCAATCACCTGGAGCTCTTGTTAAAATGCAGATTCTGATTCTGCAGGTCAGGAGTGAACTCTGCAGTTCTGTATTGCTAGTTGGCTCCAAGGTGATGTCAATGCACTCTATGCTCTACCCACCCCCACCCCCACCCCCACCCTTTGAGAAGCAAGGACCTACAGTGAAGATGAAGATGGGGACATAGCAGAAGACATTTAATAAAGTACTTTAAAGGTGATGCTATAGAATTTGGGTTCTCTCCTGAAAGTAACAGGAGTAACAAATATACTTGAATAACTTGGAACTGACCCTGGCTTCCTAAGTTTATTGGAAGCTCAAAAGGCATTTCCCTCAGGGAACTGTCTCAGCCTTTCCTTAGAGCTTGTGGCCCATCTATCAGCTTCACTTGACTCTAAGCACTGGAAAGACAGTGATGTCTCCTTCAGCACTGACTTTTCAAACTTTGAATGCACCCAAAATGTATCACTGTATCTGATCCATAAGAACTTTTCTATAAACTTTGGTCATATGACATATTCACTCTAGATCTGTGGTTTTCAAATGTTAGCACGCATTAGAATCACTGGGGAGAGGAGGCTTGGTAAGACAGAAATTACTGGATCCCACCCCCACAATTGAGATTCAATAAGTCTCGGGTGGATCCTGAGAGTTCACATTTCTAACATGCTCACAGAGGACATAGATGCACCTGGTCTGGAGACCACATTGTGAGAACCACTGGTCTAGAGGAGACCACTGCTTACTTCCCACAAAGCAGTGTTAACAAATGCAATAAAGGAAGTTAATAACTAAAAACATGGGTTCTAAGCTGTGGAATCTTGGGCAAATTAGTTAACTTCTTCAGGCCTCAGAGTGTTGATCCATCAAATAAAAATAAGTATTGAAACTACCCAGTAGGGACAATGTGAGGATTCAATGAGATAATGTATGTAAAATACTCAGTAATGGCAAATACATATTAATATTGCTAAAAGAACTCACCTTACTTGCTGAGAGAATTAAACAACATTTTAACAAAGCTGCAGTGTTTCTTTACAAACAAATGTGACAAATGTGAGCTTATTCCCTAATCTTTTTTATTTTTTTATTTTTTATTGTTCTTGACAGAGAGAGAGACAGAGAGAGACAGAGAGAAGGGGAAGGCCCGGAGCAGTCCACATAGTTCACAGCATTAGCTTTCCATGTAGTTTCACTCCACAGGTGGGCACAGGGCTGAGCAGGGAGGGAACTGGGCCGGGAGCCTCCCACATAGGCCCTGGCAAGAACTGAACTGGGGGCACACCCCAGTTCAGCATATGGGTCCGCCTGGGCTGGGCCCAGGATTCAATCCTTGGTCTCCAGGGCTGTAAAGTGAGCACTTAACCCGCTGAACCATCCCAGCTTCCCCCAATTCCCTAATTTTTAAAATCTATATGAATATTATAGCCCCTTTGCATTTTTGTTACCACGGTTTTTGTATTTTCTTTATTGGTGAAAAAACCAGCTGTCCCGAGTTTGTTAAAAAGATTTCTACTTCAGACCCATTGGAATGACCATAAAAATGACAGACAATGACAAATGTTGGCGATATTGGAACCTTCATACACTGCTGGTGGGAATGTAAAATGGTGCAACCACTTTCGAAAACAGTTTAGCAGGCCCTCAAAAACTTAAACATAGAGTTACCATACATCCTAAAATTCTACTCCTAGGTATATATCCAATAGAATTAAAAACATATGTTCTCACAAAAACCTTTCCATGAATGCTTACAGTAGCATTGTTTATAGTAGCCAAAATGTGGCAAGAACCCAAAGGCCCATCAGTTAATGAATTGCTAAACAAATTGTGGTATATACCCATACAATGGAATAGCATTCAACCATAAAAAAGAATAAAGTACTGACACATGCTGCAACAGGGGTGAAACTTGAACACATTATGCCAAGTAAAAGAAGTCTGATACAAAATGCCACATAATGAATGAATGAATCCATTTATATAAAGAATGTCCAAAATAGCCAAATTTATAGAGACAGAAAACAGATTAGTGTTTCCCAGGGCTGAAGAAAAAAGGAGAATTGGGAGTGACTGATAATAGCATGAAACTGGGGCAGGGGTGAGGGTGGGCACTGATAAAAATATTCTGGAATTAGATGGTTGCACAGTCTTGTCAATATACTAAAAAGCACTGAATTGTACACTTAAAAGGGTGAATTTTATAGTATGCAAATTATATCTCAATTTTTATGTAAAAATGTAAGAACATTTTTATGGTCCTATATTTCTACTTGGTGAGAGTAACATTTTCATCTTATGGATGCACTGTCCAATAAGGTAGCCACACACCAAATGTGGCTCTTGAACTCTTAAAATGTGGCTAGTGGGAAGCTGAGATGGCTCAATGGGTTAAGTGCTCGCTTTGTAGCCCCGGAGCCCAAGGATCGAATCCTGGCACCAGCCCAGGAGGACCCATGTGCTGAACTGGGATGTGCCCCCAGTTCAGTTTTTGCCGGGGCCTATATGGGAGGCTCCCGGCCCAGTTCCTGTTCTGTGCAGCCCTGCACCCACCTGTGGAGTGAAACTATATGGAAAACTAATGCTGTCAACTACGGAGATTGTTCTGGGCCCTCCCCCTTCTTTCTGTTTCTCTCTCTGTCAAAAAAATACAACAATAAAAATAAAAATGTGGCTAGTCCAAGTGAGCTGTGCTGTAAGTGTACAATACACACTGAAATTCAAAGACTTCGTATAAAAAAAAGGAATGTACATAATCTAAATACATTTTTTAAATTGAAATGATACCATTTTTATATATTTAGTTAAACCAAAGGTAGTGTTAAAATTAACTTACCTGCTTATTTTTACTGTTTAAAATGTGGGGGAAGCTGGGATGGCTCAGTGGGTTAGGTGCTCACTTTGCGCGCTGGGGACTGAGGATCAAATCCCGGCCCCGGCCCATGCAGACCCATATGCTGAACTGGGGGTTCCCCCAGCTCAGTTCTCTCTCTGTCTCTGTCTCTGTATCTCTCTCTCTCTCTGTCAAAAATAAATTAATTAATTAAAAATAACTAACTAAATAAATATTTTTTAAAATGTGACCACTAGAAACTTTAAAATTCTATAGCTCCCACTGTAGCTCACATTATCTTTCTATTGGCCATGTCTGACTCTGAGGTTCTTTGTAGTAAGTTCACGTCTTTGTAGATGCACATGAAAGTGTTTGCATCGGGTGCTGGTGCTATTGAGGCTGGCCCTGCCCCTTAGCATAAAGGGCTTTGTACCCAGGACTCGGTTAGCTCTGTTCCATTGCTATGACTCAACACATGTAAACAGGGCAATTCAATGGACGTTTCCAGTTTTTGTTCTTTGAGTAGAAAGCCACCTGCAAAAACAGAGCCTTGTTATCTCAAAGAGCAAGGTTCTGGGCCATTATTATTTTAGAAAGTACTTTTTGTGTCTGTTGCTAATGAGCTACACAGCAAATCATCTGAAAAAGAAATTTTTAAGGTGTAATTTCTTTCCTCCTCAGAGTAATTTCTTATTTGAAGGCTCAAATCCTGTGTCAAAATGTTTTTAGTTTTGACATGTATTTCCAGATATCAGTAAAAATTGATCATAAGAATTCTCCTGGAAGGGACATTTGTTTTTAAATGAGCTGAAGACAAGAATTCGTTTAGTAGGTAAAGTAGTTAAGACAAGTTATTTAAATAGTGTAGAAATGTCTATCAGTAAAAAAGTTAAGCAAGCTGATTGCTTTTTAAAAAGTCATATCTTTTTATTATAAAAACAATATGTTATTTTGAAAATTTCCCAAATCACCAAAAAGCAAAGAAGTAAATAACCAACATTCCTAACCATATTGCCAGAGATAATCATTGTAAATACATAATGTGTATCTTCCCAGGGAAAAATAAAAGGGCTCAGTACAAAATTATTCTACGTAGAGAAAATTAACCCAAATTTTATTGTTGACTATTGGTCAATGAATAGTAGAGCATTCATTGTTTTATCCAATCAAAAATAAGCCTTCTAAAGTTTGAGAAGATAAATCTCATTTTTATATATTTGGATACATAACACCCCTGTGTTAAAATTTAGTGACTGGACTGAATGTAATCTTTTAGCCTTTACTTCAATAAAACAAGAAAGATATTTACTTCACACACGCAGAAGATGTGGGTGGGCATGTCTCTATACATTTTTCTTTTCCCTTTACCAACAGGGTTGTATAAAAATATTTACTGCTTTCCTATAGGCTCATGTACATGGTGCAGTATCCACGTCATGAAGCAAAAGGACAGATTATTCAGTGAAGTTTTTATGGACCCACATTTAAGTGTTTCCCCAGCTGTGTTTACAGCTTTGGGTTTCTAAGCCTCTTGAGAAGTAATCAGTTTTGATCATCTTAAATCTCAGAGTGAATTTTCTTTTCTGGAGATTATTCTAGTTGCTAACATAGGTTAGCCTGGCCTAGTGAACCATCTTTTAGTGCTGTGACATCCCCAAATTAAAGCTATGGTTTTGTTTCGAAGAGAAAGTGAGATTTGAAATATGATTCACATTCTTCGCTACAAGAGGTGAGGTATCAGAACTCCTTTGCTCTTTTTTTTAAATTTCAATTATATCTTGTCTTACTCTTTGATCATTTCATTGTATAAATCTGGTCTCTTCAAAATATTATAAATCCCTTTAGAGCCAAGATTCTTGCATGATGTTATTTTTTGTATTAGTTTATGTTTTTACAACTTTCTGTGTACAAGTACAGATATATATTATGCTTTCAGTAATAGTTCTTTCTTGACTAATGAGAAGTACAAGTGATATTTAAAAGTTTTAGAGATTGTAAGTTATACATGACTTCTTGTTGGGTAAGTTTTATGAATGACTATGTTTAATATTCCTTAGTTTAATCCTCCCAGCTGTAATTACACATTTAGCCATATTTACAGTTAGAGTATTGCCTAAGAGCTAAGGTTCTGCCATTTAACTGTGTTAGCTTCGACAGATAAATTAACCCACACGTGCCTCAGTTTATGTTTGGAAATGATAAATAACTTAGTTAATTTATGTCAAGTGAATGGGATAATGTTTGGCAAATCACTAAGGTGTCAATAAATGTTAACTCTGCTGCTGCCACTAATATTAGTACAACCACTATACTGTTGGCCAGTGAGCTCAGTCCTCTACCAACTGGAGAGGTACTCTCTTCTCCCAGGCGGGGCTCTTTGAAAGCTATCTATGTAGAAAAGTGAGGCAACCAGGTAACATCTGCAGAGCTGGCCAGGTAAGCCAAAGCAACCAGAACATTCATTCATGTAAGCACTAATAAAATGAGATGAAAGCTGGAGTAGGTGTCACATGAGATACTTAATTTGGTCAGCATATGTTGGCCAAACATATGTCACACTAGCTGTGTGGTGCTGTGCTGGGTGCAGAATACTGAAGGGGAGACATAAGAGCTAGGGGCTGCTTTTTCAATCTTCTGTCTTTTATGAGCTTTGAAGTATATAGTACCTAAGTGTTATTTATGTCCAGGGAGGAAACGTGTTTCCCTAGATTTCTGGGGGGGGGGGGGGGGGGAGGATTGAAAAGGAGCTTCATTACATACAGCACTAGAAAAAAGAAAGACGTGATAGATATTAACTTAAAGCATCCAAACCTCTGTATTAATCAGCTATTACTATATGAGAAACCACTTCATTACATACAGCACTAGAAAAAAGAAAGACGTGATAGATATTAACTTAAAGCATCCAAACCTCTGTATTAATCAGCTATTACTATATGAGAAACCACTTCAAAGCTCAGTGACTAAACCAACAATCATGTATTATTTCTCACAATTCTGGGAGTTGGCTAAGCTATTCCTCTGCAGGTTTTTCATGGGCTTACTGGTGAGGCTGTTTTCGGCCTGAAGTTCCAAGACAGCCTCACTCACACATGCCTGGGAGTTGGCGTGGCAGTTCTCTCCCTAAAGCCTCTCATGCACCAGTAGGCTACCTACCCCGAGCATCTTTATAGCATGACCATCCCAAGGTTCCTAGATGACAAGAGAGAAAGCTGCAAAGCAGCTTGATGCCTAGGCTCTGCAACTCTCCACCGCATCCCAAGGCCAGCACAAGCAATCACAGGGGTGGAGAAATACTCGTATCATATTGCAAAGGGTTTGGACACAGCACCAGGTAACTGCTGCTGCTTACAATCCACCCCTAAAAGATAATGGCTTAAACCAGCTATTTTTTATTTCTCTTTAATTCACTGTTTAGGCTATCATTATACTCATCTCCCAAAGCCTAGTTACCACTCTTTAAATTGTCGCATTTTCTCTTTAGTGGCATGTTTATCCCTCCTGTTTCTTTCTGTAGTTAATCATTTTGAAGTGTCATGGCCAAACGAGGGTCAATGATTTGAGGAAAAAGAAAAACTATATTTCTTTCTCACTCTCAGAGTTCAAACACAGACGAATGAATTTAGGAATGGCTCCAAAAGTCAGCTTGGGACAAGATGAAGAGAGTACTTGTAGTAAAGAAAAGGAGCCAGATTCCAAGATGAGGCCATGCCCCTGGAGTCTTCTCTGCACCTGCAGCTTCCTTTGAAGTGAAGGAAATTGCTCCACCATAAGAAGGCTGAAGGAGTCAGACAGATGCGAGCATGGAATGTAAAACTGGTAAACATTCTGCAAACATCAAGGAGGCAGTGGATTCATGAGCAGTAAACTGCATGTGCTGCCTACAGGCATTTCAAGTTAGTATTCTTACCTTCTTATATTTTACTTCATAGTTGCTCCTGAAGAAGTTCACCGTTCAGACAACTCTTGAATTCTAAAGCGTATGACCTAAAGACCAAGCGGTCAAATTCCCAGGTACCCATAGCAGAATGCTTCACCTTCTGGCTTCTCTGTTGTGGAGAAAGAACCATGACTTGACACCCCTGGAAAATTTGCCCAAAATGGTGTGGTTTGCTTTATTTAGAAACACTAACCTGGGAATCATTTTAAGAAAGGAAATATGGTCCAGAAAGAGTAAAAGGTAAAAACCCCAACGGATAGCTATTTCCAGAAGGATGTTGGAGACTTTCTGAGTGCTATTATGAGATGAAACACTATGTCATGGGAGACGAAGTCTTAGAATTAAGTATGAGAATCCCAGAATCAGAAATATCTTTCCTGGAGAATGTACAGGCTCACAAATGTAATAGCAAATTCTCCAGAAAGGAAGAAGTAGTCTGTGAGATAAGAGTCCTTCTAAATAGCCAGGTGAATTCTTTATGTCTGAACAGTACACGTTCATACATTTCCACAAATGCAAGCATGTGATCAATTCAAGAACAGGTATGTGTGTGGTCATGTGTGGGTGGTCGTTTTGTTCCCTCCCTTCCTCTCTCCCCCGCTTTTTTTTTGGATTGACGCCTCATCTTCTCTTCCACATGTGTTAATTCCCAATCCACCCACTTACCCAGATAACCCATATTAATAATCTAGTATATATCCTATTTTTACCCATGGCTATATAATCACATACAGATGCACACACTCATACACATGAGTGCTTTCTGATCATTGTCTGTTTTACAAAAATGGAACCATATTACACATTTTTTTCTGCCTTGTGCTTCACTTAATCAACAATACTTTCTGAACTTCCTCCTGTCAACCAGCACAACTCTGATTCATACTTAATGACTATCTTGTTCCTTCATAGGGATATGTTGTAGTTTATTCAGCCATTCCCCTATTGCTGGAAACATATTCTAGCCCTTATAGACAATATGAAAAAAACAAAACAACTTCTGCTGTCCAAAAACAATATCTAACTTTACATAAACTCTTATGTTCTCATGACTTCATTTCTATTAATGAGGCTCTCAGGAAGAGGTTCCTAGCCTGAAGGGTATATGTATTTACATTTTAGTAGATATTGCCATACTATAAATATCCTCAAGAGGCTGTAGAATTTCTTATTCTCCCCATCCTGCAACTGTGACAGCAACAAGTGTTACAGATCTTTTATATTTTTGGCATTCTGTAGGGATAAAATGATATACCATTGTTAGCTTAATTTGTATCCCCATTTCTTTTGGTGAATTTGAGGATCTTTCCATGTTTGTTGGCCATTTGGATTTCCTTTTTTGTGTATTGCCGGTTCAGAACCTTTGCCCATTTTTTTGTTCATTTGTTCTTGTTTCTCATGTCAAATTATAGTAAATCATCGTATATTATAAAAATTAAATATATTACTTCCATTGTGTACATTTCTCCAAAGACCATACTTTATTGTATTTTATGATATCTCTGTCTTAAAAGTTTTGATTTTATTACTAAATGTGTCTGTCTTTTCTCTCAGAGCTTTTGACTTCTCAGTTTTGATAAGGAAAGTTTTCCTGCACCATATAGGATGTATAATCTACTGGATTTTCTTGCAAGAGCTTTGCTTTACTTTAACTTTTATGTCTTTCATGCATATATTTGTACTATGTTCTTGTATGTGCAATGACATTTGGATCTAATGAGGTTCTGATTTCAATATAATGGCTCTACAGAAAGAGTTCTAATGAACTGGTGAGGAAGTCCCTTGACCCATCTCTGTTTTTTCAAATCATTTTCTTTTCTTTGATAATTATTTTTCTCTAGAAACTTTAAGATAACTTTATCCAAAAACAAACCAGAAATGTCCACTTTGTTGTAAATTTTAGTGAAATACACACACAATAGGGGGATTTAATATCTTTATGGTACTGAGTCTTCTCACCCAAGAATATAGTATGTCTTTCCATTTCTTTATTTCTCCTTTTACATATTTTAGTATGACTTTGTTATTTATCTCCTTTTTTTGTTATATCTCTAAATATTTCATAGGTAATTTTTTTCATTTCTATTCTTATTGTTAGAATAGAAAAAAAGCTATTTTTAAAATATTTTTGGATCCATCTACTGTACAAATTATTTTCTTCATTCTAGGAGACTTTTAATAAATTACTTTGTGTTTTCTAGGTTTACAATCATCTCATCTGCAAAAATAAATCATTTTTCTTCTGTTTTCCAACATTTTTTCCACTTTTCAAATCTTTTGTCATAAAGTTCCATATCATATTTCTTTTAATACTTTTAGTCATTTGAATATCTGATCTTTTTACTTTATCTTTTATAATTTTGCTTTTTCTCTTTTATAGAAATCATTTGTTTATCAAATGTATAGATTTTTAATATAACAAGATTTTAAATTTATTTCTATATTTTACTACTTGTTTTTCTTCCAATTTTATTAATTTAATAAAATTAAATTACCTTTATTATCATTTTTTACATATCCTTTTTATTGTTAAATTTATCAGGGTTACATTTGTTAGTAAAGATTATATAGGTTCCAGGTGTACAACTCTACAATACTTTGTGTCACAATATGGGTTCACTTTTATTATTTTTTATTTTTCATTTTTAAAGATTTATTTTATTGTTTGAGAGAAGGTCAGAGAGAAAGAGAGGGAGAGACAGACAGAGAGAAGGGGGAGGGTCCTAGATCAGTCTCCATAGTTGTACATCATTAGTTGTAACATAGTTTCATTCCACACAGGTGGATGTTTGGGAACTGCATGCCACAGACGTTAAAAGCAACGACTTCAGAGAAAATACGTCTACCTTCTAATCTTTTTTTTTTTTTAAGACTTATTTTTATTATTTTTGACAGAGAGAGAGAGAGAGACAGACAGAGAGACAGAGAGAAGGGGGAGGGCCCAGAGCAGTCTCCATAGTTGACATTAGTTTTTCCATATAGTTTCACTCCACAGGTGGGCACGGGGCTGCACAGGGCAGGAACAGGGTCAGGAGCCTCCCATATAGGCCCCAGCAAGAACTGAGCTTGGGGCACACCCTAGTTCAGCGTATGGGTCCACATGGGTCGGGGCAGGGACTCAATCCCTGGGCTCCAGGTCTGCAAAGCAAGCGCCCAATCTGCTGAGCCATCCCAGCTTCCCCTACCTTCTAATCCTGACTTTACCAGGTGAGGATTAAATTACTTAAATTCATAAAGCATTTAGAATACAAATTAGCATATACAGATGCTATATAATTAATTGTTCTAAAAATAGAAAACATTGTCAATCTAGTTCCTGATTTCTTTCTCTCAATAGAGTTGTTCAATACAATTCAAAGATATATATTGGGTTAATATATGCTTTTGTTTGTTTGTTTTGGTGTTTTTGAGGATAGTTTGTAGGTTAAAACTTTATTCTGGTACTATTTTTTAATTACATTTTTAATTACTGATGTGATAAATTTCAAAATTTTGGTACTTCCTTAGCTTTTCTTTTCTTTAGTGTTTTAATGCTCATCTTAATTTCTTGAATTTTTCTTATCTTCAGTATATATATATTTTTACACTTGATCACACAAAATTAAAAATTTTTTGCCTTTTAAGAAACTTGGTCACAACCTCATTCTTCCTTAACTAACTTGCCTTTACCCCAGTAAAGAACCATTCTTGGTATACTTTAAAATGCTGTATTTCCTTCAGAGCAGATCAAGGAAAATAATGTGTGCTTCCAAAATGGTGTTAAGTGTACTGACTTACATAGTCCATTTTTTTCCACTTCTAGTGATCTTCATATACATTTGTAGATCCAAGTTTTTTTCTCATATTATATTCCTTATGCCTGAAGATATTCCTTTAAGATTTCTTGTAGTTCAAGCCCACAGGTAATGAATGCTTTCAGTCTTTATATTTTTAATCTGAAAAAGGTTTTATTTCCTTTACATTTGAAAGATTTTTTCACTGGGTATAGAATTTTGAGCTGACAGTCTGCTTCCCTTTCAGTACTTTAAAAATGTTGCTTCATAGGTTTTGGCTTCTATTGTTTCTTATGAAAAGTCTGCTGTCATTCTTCTCTTATTCCTCTGACTGTAATGTGTCTACTTTTCTCTGACTTCCTTTACAATTTTCTTTTTATTTTTGGTTCCCAAGAGTTTAAACATGATATGTCTAACAGTACATTATTTTTTGTGGGGTGGAGAAATAGAGATTTATTTTGCCTGGCGTTCTCTCAGCAGACGTTCAGAAAACCAAATCTGTGGTCGATGCATACTTTTTTTGATGCGAATAGGCTTGTGATTATGATATCTTCTTTATAAAAACTGTCTTTTTTCATGACAGAATGCTCTTTTTTATCCTGTTTAATCATTTTAAACTTAAATTTCACCATTGCTGATGTTAATATTTTTCTTCAGATAGTTACATCTTCACATTTGCCTCTTTCCTTCTCTTACTTCATCACATTGGCATTTAGATGAATTTTGAGTTTGAAAACCTCTGTTATTTACACATTCATCAAATATTTATTAAGTACTTACTTTGTCCTAGACTCTATTCTAGGCATCAGAATATAAAACAAAGATTCCTGACCTCAAGAAATTCTATGGGAGGAGACAGACATTCAACAATGCATCAAAAAAATTAATCAGTTAGCATAGCATGTTATGTGGGTGGTCAAGAAATTAATGGAATGAAGTGTTACTGAAGAGGTGGGAGTACTGGTATACACATTTGATTGTGTGACTTATTATTAGTATATGTGCCATATTTCAGCCTACTTGATTCCATGTTCTTTCAGATATTGCCAAAGAAGCACATCAAGCAT